>JAANSQ010000037.1:0-63834 GCA_036850885.1 Lepidocyrtinus dapeste
TATCTTCGCAATGCTCAGCTATGTAATAAAGCACTATTAATATTGGTGTAGGATATTAACTCGCCGGAAACGCCTTGTATACTTAAAGGCTTTCATTTCTCCCATGTAATAAAATGAATCGCGCCAACATGCCTCCGTATTTTTTTGGCGTGCTCTCACCCACCATAAAAATTCTATTGATTCCTACGTCAAGGGCAATTCGTAGTATAAATCGTAGGAGACAAATTCTAGCTCCTATACATACCATATATTGCATTCACTTTATCCGCTTAAGTACGAATAATTTATGACTCATTCGTCATACGCTGACATATATGATTTGGCATAGGCACTTCCCTGCCATGAAGATAAACACGGTAATTGACGACGGCATGAAAGCTATTGAATCTACCCGACTTTCCACGACAGTACGGTGTAGTCAGTCATGAACTAATTTTTATTTGGGATAAAAAACATAAAAAGGAAGTCTCACTTCGTGCCTCGGAGATCACGTTGACAAAGGAAGACATTAAAAAAAATCTCTAACAAAATTATTTCTCTTTATATCTTGCTGCATAAGCGTGTGAATAGGAATAGAAACACCCATCAAGTTCAACACGTTTTCTTTGAGCACTTTTTCTCATTACAACAGCTCACAAAAGATCATCAGCCATCACATCTAGCGATTCTAGCGACTTCTTCTACGCTCCCCTATAAAACCAGATACAAACATAAAACTCGAGCAAACTTACATGACAACAAACTTGGAAAAACTATTAACATTTCGTTTCCGAAAGAATTGTCTCAAACTTATTCATTCCATCAGTACTGTCGTCTTTTTAACAGTGTGAATATATTTGTAGTTCGTAACCAGCTAGGAAGCTTGATGGCGCTAGAGTAAACTGTCAGAGAATACTCTTGTTTAGTAAAAAAAAAATTCACCGTTTACTAACCCGAAAAAAATTGACAAGCGAGAAAAAGATGGGGACGACGGGAGAAGGAGGAAAAAAGATCGGGAAACGGTTTGTGCCTTTTACATTGAAAAATCGTGCTACGAAAATAAGCAGAGTGAAATAGGCTCATTTTTAGCTTTCAAAAGGAAGAACAACGCTGATAAAGTCTCAATAAGTAGTAATGACTGATGACAATGATGCGAAAAGAAACGATGCATGGTATTCCTCGCATACGGTACACTTGTAAGAATGAGAGGACAAAAATCGTGTAACTTTTCCTTAGGTATTTGCATTCTCAAATAAAAAATACACACGTTGCATTCATTTTTTAGATGTTGTTATTATTGTTGGTGGAGCATGCATATCAGAAAAGTGAGAGAGAGAGAAAGAGAGATGTTGCTTCACACATCAAAACACTTCTTGACTATTGTCTGTGCTTTACTGTAAACGTTTCTAACTGTACTACTTAGATGCATGCATAACATATCAGTCTAGATCTTCACATGATTCCTTTTGCGATGCATGTGCATCCATTAAACAAAGAAAGGAGAAACAGATTTTTATTTCGGTGTGTCTCGTCTTGAAGAATGTAGACATGAAAAAGAATCATTTGCATACGTTCGTAGTAAAAAAAACATTCTGCCTATGTGGTACGCATTTAAGGAAAGAGTTTCAAAGTAATAAGAAGATGCTTGTCATGCCAGCCATAATTATCCTCCCTTTAAATAGAGACCGATTCCTATAACACGTAATGTAGTACACTAATTCAATATGTGTTTCTGTGATATATTCGGGGTTAGGAATGTACACAAATTCTTGTTACCTTATTTAGCCTAAAATGTATAATGGGATGAAAACTTTAGGATCTCTTCATCTAATATCTGGTATAGCTCTGGTTCCTATCGTACTTAAATTTTGAGAAAAATTATAAGGAATTCGATACACCAATGTTCACTACATGCTTACAAGAAACAGCGTTGTTTTTATTCGTGCAAAAAATTTAAGTAACGAAGAGATTTGTGTAACCTAAGCTAGAGCTAACGCTTGGTTCGTTAGCTTTCGATATTATCGATGATGATGATGATGGCGTTGATAAGATATGAAAAGACAGTTTGTTTCTATAACAAAACAAATTTTTATAAGTTCTTACAGGGTACCTTTCACAGAAAAAGTGAACACACGTTACATACGCTCATGCATTCCTTAATACCTACTCCATATATCGAAACAGAAAGAAAAAAAGGGCGACAGAATGATAAAATTGCTAGAATGATCGTCATCACCATCTTCAAGAATCAACATCGGCTTTTCAACTTTGCCAGGTTGAGGAATTCATAGGAAAAATGGAGATGAAGCGTATTTACCAGTGGCATTTTTTTAAAATGAACTGTGTAGCTCATCATCAATTCTTTTGCATGGTTTTTTTTCCTTCGAAAGAGTAAACATTTTATGCGTAAGATATGAGAAGACAATACACGCCTGTGTGATCATCATTATCATGTGCAGTGCATGCATTTAATCATCTGAACTGAAGTGAAAAGGGTTGCAATAGCTTCTTGGGATCTGTACTTAGAGCAAAGAGATGGACAAGTAGGAGGAGGTGGACGGATTATCTTTTTTGCCTCATATCATCATATTCCCTTTTTCATACCTGCTTACTTTTCTTGCGGTAAGTGCGAGTGCATTATCCTTCCTCTTTCACGAGATGCTTTGCCACGAAAAAATAATAAGTCTCTAGTTTTATCGCTTTTCTTTTTTGTGGCGTATGTGTTGATGCTCTCCTTCGTGTACTTTATAAACTATTTATTCGATTTAGCTTAGGATCATTATTGCCGATTTTAAAATACTGTTACTTTACATTATAAAAACGCTGTAAACAATCGCTGTTAGCGCAAAGATTAATAACGTTTTACGTGGTGTATGATTCTAGCAGAATCATAAATTAAAATCAGAGGTGCTGAGATAAAGAATATTCACTTCCTGGAAGATGATACGAACCTTAGGATAAAATTTTAACATGAGTAAAACAAAAGATGGTAGGTTGTCATTTTCTAAAAAGATTTACGAAAAATATTTTGCTTCCACTTGCTACAGTTCCTATTTTATTATTCTAGGTCTATTATTATCCGGCCATTATTATTTCGGGTAGTCCGTATGAGCCTACATAAGTTCATACCTTTACTGGTCACGTCTAAAATAGACTTGTTCACATGTTCATGCTCTCTCGCAAATTTTGGGTGTTTACTGAAAAAAGAGTGATTACTGGTAGTTTTTCATGAAATATGCACGCATTTCATTGTACACTGGGTAGATTTTTATATACCTAACATGCCATTGCCATTAGTCTATGTTACTTCCTGGTACAATGTCTCTGCAAAAATCATGCAGGATTACATAGATATAAACTTTTGTGCCGCTTGTGGTTTAGGTTGTGGATGTTTTTGTCATTGTTTCTTCAATTTTGACGAAACGCTACATTATACTGATATATCTAGTCATCCTGATGTATTTAGTACGTGCATAATATTTAAAGCATTAGTATTAAACTCGCTGAGTTTTAAAAGCATATTTTTTTCTCTTCTTTTTAGAAGTCTCAGTTCAAAAGAATTTAAAGATGACAATGTAAAAGAGACGAGGATGTGGATGATTATGGTGGGAGCAAATGATACATAGACGGCAATCTTCAAATTCCGCGAATCAATTGCGCAAAATTTTTCTCTGTATATCTCACATCCTCCCATATCTCAACTCTTTTCAAAAGATTCCTTTGCTGCCGTGTAGTGTTACTCAATTTGATGATCAGGGTGATTCAGTTTTTTAAGTGGCGAAATGATTGTTGATGTGAATGTTTCATGACGAGCCATGTATGATGATGATTTTTTTTTGTAAATATTTTCTAACATTTTGGTCGAGGGCTATAGAAAGCTTTAATTTTGAGCTTAGCTAAGAGCAGCAAAGAAGCTCAGAAAAAATGACAGAATGATCCTCCTGCCAACAATATACATCCCTTACCCTATGCTTCATCTGTCATTCATTAGTCAAATATTCTACATTTTCTTGTACAGCCTAATATACATTTGAGGAGATGATGCGGAGGGTACATTCATATTCCTCTCGATAATTTTTTAATCGAAATAAATCCACTCTTCTAATTTTGGCTACACAGACTCCTCACGAATGGGCCTCGATACGTTCACCAAAAAAATTATTATTGGTAAACTAGTACAATGGTCCACTTTTACAAGTTTTCATTCCATAAATACATATATATTAGACAGATGCATCAATCCCATTTGCTCTCTGAACATCACCCTCACACGACAATCCATATTTATGTGAATTATGATTATGGCTCGAGCGTAGGAAGGGTGCAAATACAGAAAAGTACACAAAATCTGGGATAAATATTTTTTTCTCATGAAATAAAATTTATCGATAGAAGAATGGCTGATATTGTCTGCGGTAATATAGAAAGCAATATTATTGACATAGATGAGATGTTCCCATGAAGTTCGTCTTTCCATTTTTTATCACGTCACAACTCAGTTTTTGTTGTTTGTCCCCCAATGCATCATAATATTCATCGGTTTAAGGTTTTCATAATAATCCAAATATATCTCAAACTGATCATGCATTGTGTCTGTAGAAACAAACCGGGAAATATACTCAACCCCCCAGAAAATATATAGTTTATTGTTCATGCCACCCCTTGAAAATCATCCTGTCGAGCTAAACCTTTCCCATTCTCCCTCATGAGTTGACGAGACTCCCAGTTTTATATATTTGATTTGAGTCCCTCACAAAATAATTGTTTGCATGAGCATGAGAAAATATGACGATGAGACGGGGGAAAGGACAAAAAGTGAAAAAAAAATTCACTTATCCTGGAAAAAATAGTTGACGTAATACTAAGAATCACCAGTAACAGGAGCAACAGAAAAAGTTACTTTTCAACTAGCTCTGCATATATGAGTGCATTAAGCAAAATTAAATATAGCTCGGAGAGGGTTGAAACGATGAGGCTGGTCAGGGTTTTCGAGAAAAAGCAAGCCAAGTGGTTCTACCGCCACGTGATCCCTGTTTCCTTTAGCTCTCTCTCCCTCTTTCTCTCTCTTTACATTCTGGGTTCCCTTCAATCCAAAACGTCTCTTCTCGAGCTTGCTTCACTTTTTTTTACTTGATGCATACGATACAAAGTCGGAGTGACTGTTCTCGCGACGCACTCGTAAACTTTGACAGTCATGCTATGAAATAAACGACGCTTTAGAAAGATTTAAGATCCCAATGGATTCATTGAATCTACGTATTCGTTGGCCCCATAAAACTCAAACTGAACCCTTTACTCTTGATTGTTTTTAACATTTATTAATGCTGTTCGACACCAATGCTTTATCTGTAGTTACAGGTACACACACATTTTGCTTCTTGGAGCGGAGGCTTGTTGATCATTTACCCTTTCTCGTTTTGCCTGCTGAGTCTCCTCCACAGCCCAGCAGTACAACTAAATATTATCCTACAAAGTGGATACAAATCCATAAGAGAACTTCAAATGTGTGTATACCCAAATGATATATTTTTTTGCCCTTCTTTGTGTGAAAAGGAACCTGTAACTCACCCCTCGAAAAACGCTTATCTATCAAAAAATATTCATCCCTTTCATGAAATGACTGTTCAATTCTCACACTTGGCCATCCCTATCATTAATATTGCTCGTTCTAGAACACTTGCACATCTCCAAATTTAGTATCGCTTGGTACTCTTTCCATCATCATCTATCATAAAAAAAATTGTAGTCACCACCAAAAAGATTATGATTATGAATATGTGACGAAATTTATTTAACAAGTATACGTATAATATTCGCATCCAGACTTATAAACACTAAGTTTACTCGTTGATGATTGGATAAGTAAAAAAAATCCAAAATTGTTAACAATATATTAACCCCTTCGCTTTCATTTCATTATTCCATTTTGTCACACGCTTTGTACAACATACCCAAGAGCATTGTATAATTTAGAGGGTTGAATGCTTCACGATCAACGAGCTAAACCCATGTTTAAATTTCCTTTGGTGAAATCAGAGAGTTCTCTCATTCTGCCGTATAATTTCTTATACACTTTAATCATATATTTACTAACAATAACTAACCAAGCATCGCTGTATCTTACTGTTCTATAAAGTTTCTTTTAATCTGACAATGCTACTAAGGTACAAAACAAAACCCTTTTCCACTTCACAAGTCAAACATGTGAACTGAATGAAAGTCTAAGAAGCAAAGTGAAAAATACACTTTGCGCAGTTTATAATCGTCCTAAAGTTTGTTCCACTCGCCCAAGAAGAAAAATAGGCCTGGTCTCTAAGAAACCCTATTAATATGCATTTGAGCCATATCCTGTGCAAGAAAAAAGACACCAGCCGGCCGGCCAGTTACTAATATCATATAAAAATTTCATTTGTTAAACATCGCCCGTAATAAAAAAAAATTGTTCGCGGTAAATAATAAGTACTGATCAGTCTTTTCGAATAAGCAGACAAGAAGAAACAGCTTTATAACACCACACACACACACACATTTTCATTCCAATTTTCTACATAATATTAGTTTTACCGATAGATCGTTCATTCACCATCAACATCATCATCACGATCGCATCGCCACAAACAAAAAAAACTCTCTTTTCATTCACCTAATATGCAGAGCAAAAGAAAGAAGACATTGATGTGCACGCTATTCAGACTTGCTCCTTATACGTTCGCCATGTATGATAAAATATATGAACATAGCATATTATGATATTATGATGACTACTACCGCTCACGACTTATTATTACCACTTATTCTATTATAAAAAAAGTAACTGTGCATTGCATTCTCTAATAAAGTCTCCCTTTTCTCATATTCCTATATTGCTTGTTTAACAGCTAAGGTTTTTATATGTTATCATTTTTCAAAAAATGATTCTCTTCACGATGGTGATGAGGATGACGACGATGAATTTCAGGATGAATATAATTCTTAATAAAGGCTTTTACGTACACAAGAAACAATTGGACACAACAAGTATGCAGTGCAAACAAAACTGTAGATTCCCTTTTGACTCCTTATATCCACTCGGTTTTGACGATGAGGCTGATACGATGATAAAAGTGGATTGGTGCAAGCATCCATACAATTTTATTGAAAGTAGAAAGCCAAATCCTAAGTTAACCCAGTGGTCGATCGCCACATCATTGCCTCTTATGTGTCCCTCGAGTCTACACTGTAATTTTTTATATTACATTACATACTTAACTTACATCTAATATAAAACACTCCTATTAAAATGTGACATGGACGCAGGCATGAAAAAAGTCCATATCGTTTCCCATCATCGCATCGCCTTTTACCATCGTCCTCATCAATATAATCATCATCAACAAGAGCAACAACAGTCTTTTTTGTATATATGCGTTTGTTCTCACACACACATATAGACACAAGCAAAAGCTTAAACATTCCTTTTCGCTCTTTTATTTCCACAAAATGGTATATGTATAAATGGAGTCATCCATTATCCACCCTATTTTTCCAGTGCCTTACCATGGCAAGCCATGTCATTCCAGTTAGAACACACAACAAGAAGGAGAGACAATAAATACCTATTAGTTTACTATATTAGACATGAATATATAGATATATCGAGATATTTCTCTCCCTTTGTTGTCCTTCTCCCTATAATGATGAAATGCACTTACCGGAGAATACTAAATATATTCAAAGAAAAGGAGCAAGTGAGTTTAGCCCAAATCTCTCGTGTGTCGTGCGATAATAATGCCCTCAGTCTCAACACTAGCTGAGGCCTAAGCAGACCTAGTACTTTTCCCCAATGTTGCTTTTGCTTTGCTTGCTTTATTATTGTTTTTGTTGTGCTGTTATATTGACTAGAGTGACATTCCCCAAAAAAGTTTACCACTAACTTTTACTTAGATTCAAGGAGCGATATAATACAAATGAGCGTACACCAATGTAGTATCTAGACATTGTATTAAGTTGGCGTACACGACATACACACCCTTGAGCAGATAAATACATAGGTATGTAGAATGTAACTTGGGTTTATTATTTCGCTACCGAAATTATGTACATTAGGTTATTAGGTATAGCATCGTAAATACACATATCTTCAAGTAGTATTTGGCTCGTTTTGGTTGAGCTCATTTCTCTTTTCTTTCCTCACGACAATGTACCCATACGACTGTAAAAGGAATAAAATATGTTTGATACATAATATGTATGTGTACCAACCCTAGTGAGGGTAAATGCGTATTGATGTTTTCCGTAAAAAAAGTGGGTAACTCCAGGTTTTTATATGTGCACTTTTGCTCCAAAAAAATGGGAGAGAGAAGGCAAGAATAGATTTGTTGCCCTTTTTCGTTCCTACTCTCTCCGTTTTTTCTTCATGCTCCTCATTCATATTGTCAGCTAGTCATTCACTTACTAGCTCACACACAATCTCCATCCGTCTATCTATTCAGATATATAGAAAAGCCGTTAAGTACACATAGTTTTGTGTATATCGACTCGTTAAGGATCTACACCTTATTCCACTAGTCAGTCAGAGCCACTCACAAATAAAAAAATGATAATGATAGCTTATAATATGCCACGTAAAAATATGGAAGGCAAACTTGTGTGAAGTGCAAGTGGAAAAGTGATGTTGTTACATTTCTATCTGTCTTTATATGCAAGTATCTACGCTCATCGATTTTTCCCTTGTCTTTCTAGTTCTTTTTTCTGGAATGGAAGCCGAATTTGGTACATACAAACCTCCAAATTTTTCATGGATTTAACATGCCCAAGAAGGTACCATGTGCGGTGGTGGCTAAACTAATCGAAGTATTTTCTACTCTATTATCTAATATAAATGATTCTTATATAACACTAAATGCCTAACCGATCACCACCACCACTAGCATCATCATCATCTTAAGCTAGAGAGAAGCAGACACCGTGATACTTTATACGCTCACTCACTCACTGGTTTTTCCCTTTTTGACAGAAAAGAAAAGGGAGATGGAGAAATACATTCTTCACGGATTAATATGTTTGTATTCATCCTTGTCCACTCTTAAACAATCCTCACTCGCACTTCAACTTCTATACATGGTGATAAACATACATGGGTATTTACCCGTGAATATTAGTGCACAAGGTTTCCCTTCCGACAAAACTTGAGCTTTATTTATTGTTCTCTAATGCCGGCAGAGCACAGCCCAATTTCTTACCTAGCCAAGTCGATTAACTGGAAAAGAGTAACTAAATTCAATTGAGGATTTAGATGAGACGTCAATCGTGCCCTATTTAGTATTCAAGGTTTTACTAAACCAATAAATTTATCGGAAGATAATCACTGTACGTTACATACCTGCATTACATCTTACAATCTATTGTGTATCTTTCGTGTTAAAAAGTCAAAGGCTTAATCTTTGTTTGAGCATAGAGGAATGTCTACCAATATCCTGTCTTCCTTTTTAGGAATTTTAGGATGCTTCGTACTCGCTTCGTACTATACGGCTTTAAGAGAAATCATGGCAACAATAACGAGTGACGGTATATTTATTACAATACAATGGGAATTCCCATGAACCCTTTTCAAATGGATAATGTTTCCTTCACAAAAAATGCATGAAAACTGTTAACTATTGAAGAATTTGGAAACGAATGAATTCTTGAAAAGTGTCGATCGATAATGGCATATGATTGTGTATACCATAATCACTTAAGAATGTATGTATTCAATGTGTTTGTTCCTTGTAGCAACAGCAACTGGTCAGCAGCGGTTAAAAGAAAATGACTGCCTGTAGCAAAGTTTTAAAAAATTATGTACGTTGAAGACTCATCGGTTGGATTGTCTGTCGGTGATGATATGTAACACGTAACCTCATTCTTTTTTGGACAAGTGGAAGCAGCACAGGTGTGTATTTGTAAAGGATACAAACATGGTTTACACTTTCATTTATCAGAGCAAGTTTCCTTTGATTCCAACATTTTTATGAAATTGACAATCTTCCATTAGGCTTCCAATCTTCCTTTATAACTTTTGCGACTTAATTTTATTCTTAAAGTTACATACTTGTACAAGACATAGATTCTAACAATGTACCTACTTCAATTTCATATGAAAGTTTTTTTTTTCATGAGATAAAGACATAGATAACACCAACGAAAATCATCCCACCGTTGTTATTCGCGTGGCGAGTAGGCTGGCCCTTCATGATTATAGAAATTAAAAAATATGTTTTACGCACAAGGAATAATGCATGAAGGGTAAGTATGGGCTGTGGAGTTTAGTTCAGCTAAAAATTAGTTGTTCTCTATTACGTTAATAAGAAAGGTACGTGTAATTTAAACCTGCTCAGCCTTAAAAGTATAGTTGTATCCTTTGTCAATGCAAATTAGGCAAAGTGTTAAGCTAAATAAATACATACCCCGACACAGTACTTGCTCTAAAGTAAAGAGAGCAACCCATCGACATTTTGTAACAAGAGCAACAGCTTTTGGGAACCACGAAAACGCAGAAAGTGGAAAAGAGTTGCATGAAGTAGGGTGAAAACAAGAGAAGGTGATCATCACCCTATCATGATTCTATGATAATAATAACGCTTTTGTTTTATTAATACTCATTATAGGTTAATTTACGAATCGAAGAGCTGGCTTCGTGAAACCAAGTTTATGATAGGCATCTTGATTCCAATCGTTAAGTATGGTGGTTGTACCAACGCGTGTTGAAGGAAAGCCTTTTTTACACATATTGGAATATTGGAAACTACCGCTTTTTGCCACAGTAACGTTATCTTAAGATAATAAGTAATTTAAGATGCCACAAAAACATGTAGGTATACCAACCTACGTACATGTGTAGAAATTAGAATTAGATGACGTTACTAAATAGGTATTGGGCAAAGGAATTGAAATCACGAACCGGACACCGAACTCAATACCGTTTTATGATAATGACAATGATGATGATTAGAGACTCCTTCGGGCGAACAAGCTCTCAACAAAAATAATAGATGCACAAAGTGACGGAGATTTTTCTTTCGAAATATCCAAATGGGCTTAAAAAGATTAAAAGCATACCTCAACTTTCAAAGTTGCTTTGAGAGCAGAGAGATGTAAAAGGTAGAAAAAATTAAGTAAAAGGTGTATCATGAAGTAATGTAGCAGTAAACCGCATGTGGTCACGCACGCATTTCAATCCTTTGAACTAGTCAAGCTAAAAGAAGATGAAGTCAAACACAATATTCGTTCTTCTTTTGAGAGTATATAGACTTGCTCTTCATGTCTGTGACACCCGTCTCCGTCATCTTAGTTTTCAAAAAAGGCAGAAGCATCAAGAATCTCTTGCTCGAGGCAGTTATTTTTAAAGCAATGCATTCACCTAGAATCAAGAACATACTTCAATATTTTTAGTAATCCTTTCAATCTTGGTTACTTTTTACTCAAAGTTACTCTTTCAAGTGATATGATAATGATGCTACAGTCCGACAGTCCTTTCGAAATTGGTATATTGGCAAATATAAAGCTGATGATTTTGTTGATATGAAAAACAGTTGAAAATTTATATGACATCACATTCTGCAAGTAAATTGAATTTCAATAATTGCTTCTTTTCGTTGCATTAGTTTTTTTATATGGTGCCTAATTTGACATGTTAAATGTAATCAAATGGTACAATATAGATAATATGCTTGGGCACTTGAGTTTCATAAGCCCAACCAATGAACAAAGAATTCATGTTGATGGAATCCTAAAAGACATAAAAAAGAGGATGAGTTTTTCTTACCTTTTTTAAAAAGATATTTCTTTCCGTAAAAAACAACTAACATTGTAGCTTAGCGAAAGTTCTATCTATAAAAAGGTTTTTTTTTCTCAAGGTCGAACTTTACAAAATCCAATCCAACTTTCACCCTAATTCACAGTTTTTATTATAGGCAATTCATCAAATGAAACAATGAAGAATAGTCTTTGTTGAAAAGTTTGTAATTGTTGTTAATAATGTGATGATAGTGATCCCATTAATTATTTTTGTACGTGACAGTACCATATCCCTGTCCTGTTTGCTTGTTGATTCATCTGGTAACGGTGTACGGTTGGTCGGGAGAACACCTGAGCTCACACACGGCAATCAGCTGCAAAAGTCGAGGGAGGGAGAGAGATTCGCTTATACTGCTTGGTTCTGCTGCGCTTTTTTTACAGCCACAACAAATCTATCTACCTCGAGAAGCAATCATTCATTCAACACGACTCACAACCTTTGGCAATCTTAGCTGCGGGGTGCTAATCAAATCAGCTGATGATGTGCTGATGAGTTTCACTAGCACCTTCATTCACTAGTTGAGTACGTGTTTCTGCGAAAACCAGAAGCTACGGCGACAACGCTAATTGATAAAGTAGGAAGAAAGGTGAGTAAATTGTCTTATTACTTTGCCCCAATGTATAGTCAATTTTCACTTTGAGATTTTTACTCGGAAAAAGTTTTTTTTTACATTAGCGATAAAATATAGTCTTTATCCTTGAGTTTGAGTCAATTTAATACTGTTTACTCAGAGAAAGTTAGAAACTATAATTGTCCTTGAGAGAATGTAATAGAGTCCACTCGATCTAGAGGTTTCCAAGCATACGCAAATACGCAGGTTCTTCGTGTAAATGTATCAACTAGATTCAACTAGCTCATCGAGCAACAGTGGCTGTTTACTTGTCAACAAGAAAAAAATCTTGAATAAACATTGTCATAAATCATGCGAGAGCATTTACATATCAACTTTTGTTAAGTCTAAAAATATTACTAAAGCTTAACTGAGAGTGTCCAGACAGGTGTGAATAAATCCTAAATCCTGTTACAATGTCAATACTATCTGTCTTTTTCCAAAACACGTGAAGACTACTTGTATGCACGTTTGCTTCTTCCTTTAAATATAACTAGTTTTTCAATGTAAAGAGGAATGCTTAAAGCGTGCATTCATTCATCCGAAAATTATCGTTTCAGATTACTCACTTGACGAAGCACATGCACAAGCTTGAGTTATTGTGGTAGTGTTGCTGAAGAACAAGCCGGCGCCTCATTCATTTCTCTAATAGGCAAAAGAAGTAGTTGCAGTTGGCTGTAGTGATAACCTTCCTTAGTACAAATCTGTTCACACACTTACACATAATTAATTCCTCTTTTTTTATCCAACACTCAAGCGTCTTCTACAAACTCTTCAATATTAACATATATTTTGACAATGTTTTCTCCTAAAGTCCATAAGGTTGCTCGCTTAAAGTGAACAAAGCAAACAAGAATTGTTTGCACAAACAAATATTTTACAAGTACACAAAAAAAACTTTTGTGTTTTGTATGTACTCGATCCAATTCTTTTTCTGTGGGGAAGGTCAAGTTAAAAAAAAGTGTTTAACAGAGTAGTATTCTTATTATTGTAACAAGAGAGCGTAGAAGGATAAATGGCTTCTTGATAGCAAAAGTAGTTATAATAATAACGTGTTTGTTACCACACATGAAATTGTGTATACAGCCAGATTATTCACTCAACACCTCTAAATGTAAATGTATGTGTCTGTATTTGTGTAGGAGTTGTAGTAACTTAAGAAAGAACCGAGTCCACAAAAACTCAAAAAGGCATGAGATTATGGAGATGGAGATGATTCTTGATAGCACGTCAAATGTTTGTTCACTGCCACTTGTTTGTGTTTGATATGCCTACATTGAAAAACTTTACAAACAGACCGCACCACGCATCTTGGTTTGTGTCTGATGATGAGATGCACTTGATTAAATAATTTGAAAAGTGTCTGGTTATATAATGATGAGTAGGATAATAATAGAGGCTTTCAAAAGTCAAGTAAGATACACTTTATTGATCTGATTGCTCCAATGCACGTTAATTATGCTGGTGGGTAATATGATGTTTAATCAACTTGGAGAAAATTTAAAATCCAATCACATAATCAGTGCAAAATACTTTCACCAGCACTGATATTTTTTCCATATAAAGTGTATCTCCTGTCAAAAATAATTTGTAAACACACGTAAGAAACTGAACTTTGTTTACTTGAGAAAGTTTGTAAATATGTTAATTTAGTGTAAATGTATATATTTAGGTCCATGTGTAAATGTTGTCACTTGTAAAGATAAGTATAGTTGGATAATGATGATCTCCTGACAATAAAAATCCAACGTGGTAAACGAGAGCAGAAGGCGTGTTGTTCAATATTCCTATGGGCAATTTAAGATAGCACGACACTCTGGTCTCAAAGAGAAAAGCAGCAAAACCTCTTCCGACAACAGCGAATGCTCAACTGAGCTGAGGAAAGGCTAGATGATAGCAGTTAAATTTCATCAACTTTACTCCAAAAAACGCATACGGCAAACGGCAACGGGTGCAAAGCCATAGAGCCAGAGCAAAGCAATCACATTCACACAAGCCAAGCAGGCAAGCATCACAAAGTGGTAAAGGAAAAAAAAACCTGATGTGTCGTGTACTGGCAAGCAGGCAGACATACTGGCAAAACAGAGAGAAGTTACATCTATAGCGGCTTATAAGGGTAAAGTTAGGTAAGCAAAGCTTAAGCCAGGGCTCACAAAAAAAGGAAAAAGAAATATGTATAAACTTGTGAAGCCGACGACTTCACCTACGACGACGTTCAATACTGCAATACATAATCATATACATTAAGTTAGCATCTATTTCTCTCCATTTCTTCTCTCCTTTTAAACCTTTTTTATCCTCTTGAAAGCAAAGCAAAGCCAAAAGTTTTGGGTAGTGAAGTGGTATGAGGCTGTAGGCTGCCCAGAGAGTCAGAGAGAGAGGAAAGAGAGAGATTGCATTGAATTGATGCCTTGCATATATCTCCTTTTCATCCAGAAGCAACATCAAACCTGCTCTTCTATGTTTTAATATAACAAACTATATAAGTAACCTGCTTTTAACAATATGTATCACTAAAGCATATTATTATCCATATCTCTCCTTTCTAGAATCATCCCTCTCACTGCACAAAGTACAATAATGTACATATAGACATTCATCTTTTTGCCTTAAGTACACAAAGAGTGTATATAGCGAAGAGTCATGGAGGAGTATCTGGCTGACTGAACTGACATGAATCCTTTATAAAACATGCAACTTTTTACGCTCGCCTATTTACAGGAAATAACGATATTCTCGTTTTATAAGGGCGGTATATGATCATTTTTGATGATCATGTTGATGATGATAGGCGTAGAGGTTAGTGTATCTCATTTTTTTGCATGCCATTCGTCTTGTCTTCATCCTGATAATTTTTAAATGCTTTGTGAAATAAAGATGAGCGGTATTCTGCAAACAGCAAGAAAAAAAATAATTCCGCATTAATTTATTAAGTAGACGAAAAAAAAATGTTTTTTTTTGTTACAAATAGTCAAAGTGAGCAACAATAACTGAAACAGTCATGTTTATACTTTACATAAAAGGAGGCAAACGGTTTGTGTCTAAAGGAGCAAAGAGTGTCGCGCATATCGATGATAATTCGTTCAACTTTGCTCAGCTCGACAAGATTGTGTAAAGAATGAAATTTGGTGTGTAGACCGAGTCCCTTTATATTCGTAATGAAGAGCGTTTTTTCATGCCAAAGAGGAACAAATAAATGTATTATAAGCGTACTGAAATAAAAGGCATTATTGAACAAGTTTACTAAGCATGAGTGTTACGGTGTGGTATGCGGTGGTGGCGGTGGCAGAGTGAGTGGTAATAGGAGTATCCTTCTCTATGAAAAAAGTCTTTGCTTACTTCCTCGCAAAAAATACATGCATTTTCACAGTTGCGTGTTTTCACATGTATGGAGTGCGCACGTTTATAATAATTGGATCTCCGAGTAGAGGGATAAATATGTTTGCACTTTCATGCTTGCTTTTACTCCGCATTCCTCTCTTCAGTGGAAGGAAAAGGAACAATAACACATCAGAGCTTTCTAGCTTGTTTCTCGCTAAAACCTAGTATTAGCAGAGCAATATGTGTTTAAACAGATACATAATATATGAAGTGTAGGGTAAGTAGGTAGATAGGCAGTGAGCGAAGAAAACAACTAGACGATATCTTTTTTCCAACAACTCTCTGCCTTTCATTCATACATAAAACCATGACTGTCAGTAGTATAAAATAAACTTATTGCTATTAGGTATGCATCTCTTTCCCCATGTCTATATAAGCGTGTGCAGGGCAGGCTGAGAGAATGTTTGAGAGAACAATTCACTACTAGTGTAAGTTGTAACTAAGTTTTGAGGGATATAAGGAAGCTCAAACTGATATTAGGTACATATGTATTCATTTCATAAAAGGCAAAAACGATAAGGAGGAGGTGGAGAGCGAGAAGCACAAGTTGAAGTTGTTGTAGGTAGAATAATAGTGTAGTCGGTCAAATATCTTCTATCACGGATCGCATCAACAGCTTTTAAGCTCTCTCTCTCTCTCTCTCTGGCCTGGCTAGCTCAGAGCGACCGAGAAGTGAGTGAGCACGAAAGCATATAAATGGGAGAAAAGCAGAAAGAAAGAAGCAAAAAGAAGTTAATATATAGGAGCACATGAAAAGCATCAGGCATTTGAGTGTGAGCTCTGAAAAGTTAAGTATGACCCATAGAGCAGCTCTAACAACTACTGAAGCTATGCTCCCGAATAAAAAAGGAGATGAAGTACAAAGTTGATACTACTCCTATTATTATTACTTCTAGTCTGATATAATAACGTAAAGGAACAAAATAAGGGGAAAGAAAGAGAACCCAAAAACAGTTTTTACTTCTAACAATATTACTACAAAAACGAGCATGAGCATGGTAATAGTTTGTTAGAGTATAAAAGGAGGAAAAGGATTTTCCCGTATCATTATTACTTCTATGAAGGAGAAGAAGAGGCAAAAGTAGTCCTAGAATCGGTCGCGTTACGCTACGCTTTGGCTTTGTACTGACAGGCAAACACACTCTTAGACCAAAACGATATTCACACATAAATTTATTGTATTTGGATAATTTTGACGCGTAAAATTGAAGAAAAATATTAAAATCAACGTTAATTCAATTCATTCATTAATTATTTTTATTCTAATAATTACGTCATGCGGATATTACCATAAATACATGTTTGGTATATTTGTAATTACAGGCTGAATTACAACTGGATATACTCTAAAAATTTCTCATTGTCCCAAACCAAAAGAAAATAAATAAGTCTTCGAAGCTTCCTTTTTAAAAAAATATTCTGCGTATCAAGTGGATAAAATGTCAATAACTTATTTGTAAAGTCGGTTTGGCAAAATAATGTATTCCTTTCTTTGAAAAAACGATATAAACTTTCGAGGAATGTTGCTTTGGCTCTGCTGTAAGCACACATGAGTATAGATTTCGTAGAAAGACACAGATAATATGCATAATAGAAAGAAGTAGCAGGAGCAACTGTCTCTCTCCGTCCTCGGTCGCTTGAGGTTTGCGAGTGAGTTAGTGAGTTCCCTTTTCTTTCACTCCTTTTTTAACTATCCATCCGTTCGCTCCTTCTTTTGTGCTCTTATATACCTCTATTTTCTTTCTCTTTCTCTCTTAAAACTGTCCTAATATAAAATGCATGCTTAAGCAAGGTACATAAGATTACACCCTATAATCTACTATTTCTTTACACTTATATCTGTGTGGCTTCAAGCAGAGTCAAGCTGAAAATAAATGGAAGTTGTATGCGTGCATGGTGCAGAAAACTTGCTAGAGTGATGTTATTGTGAATACCCGAAGGATATCTGTATGTACATATGTCAGCTTTTTTGAATGTGCTTAGACACTCGGAAAACACCAGGTTACGTACGAGAGGGTAAAAGACTGCTGCTTTTTTATATTACCATCATCCTCATCATCATGATCCTGATAAAATAAGGAATAAAGTAGCCATCCTTTTACCAACTATAAACTTTTATATAAAGATGACCTGAACCAAATTCTGTTTGTAACGTTTGGGTTTTTGTGGGGAATCTGAAATTACAAGGAGGAGGTGATACTATGAGCACTGAGCTTTGGTTTATACTTCATTTTTGTTTAGTACTTTATAAGGAACACTCTATCAATGTGCTTTCTTTCCTTCTCAGTTTCTTCATTTTTTATGTGATTAACACTAAATTATAATGTTTGAGCTTCTATAGATGCTACGGATGCTACGAAACATTATTTTTATCTACAGGTATTTCGTACAATCAATTTTACGAAATGGGAATGGCAGATTTTTCATACACAAAATGCAAAGTGGTAAAAGCCTAAAAAAGTATACCAATCTAGTTATTCCCGCTAGAAAGCAAGCGTGGGGAGAAAACCTAGAAAAGCTATCCTTTGTTGTAGTGTCATGACAGGCGGAATAAAGCATGCGACTCAAAAGGTATATCATATGCTGGGAAGCTAGAAAGAAAAGGAAACTATTTCCTCTTTGAGTTTGCCTAACAGTAAAACTATACAGCATAAGGAATTATTTTCCATATACAAGGCCGCCACAACACTTCAACGGTTGGCGACAACCATTCCTTAATCTATAGTTACGTCTTTCCCCCAGTGTAAGTAAAGCAAATTCGTTCTGAATAAAAACATAAAATAGTAACCATGCATGCACATAAAATACAAACAATGTGATATTTCGACATGAAACGAAGAAAAGAGTTTGTATACTTTACGTATATGCAATATTTAATCTTTACGAAACAATCATCAATGTTGTTGGCCAACAAGACAAACACTTTTGCTATTTTTGAAGACTGCGATTGTATCAATCAGATCAATTATTGAGGATTTAATTACCTATACTGCTTTATCAAGTGACCTGTTCTGATTTTCTTGAGTTATAATTTTATTTGATCTTAATTACATCTTGGGACGTAGAATATGAACTTTGACCTTATTTTTTAACCTCTGTGTAATAAACTTTCCATGCATTATTTTCTCCAAAAAGTAAATAAATCTGTGTGCCACTTATTAATACAATATTTGCAGTAGGTTAATTGATCCATTCATTCTACACTGATGCGTGTTGTTTATTTACTGTTCAGTAATTAACAAAATATGATATGCATTCGTTATTTACCAAAAAGTACAAAATGTACCTATTACCACTTTACCAAGTTGATTCTCTAAGTAAATAAACAGAATAAACTGGCATAATCAGTTAAACCAAACATTCCCTATTTTAAGTGCTTGCCTAATTAACTGCTAAACAATTTTCCTTTTATGTTGTGGTGAAAGCACAAGTGTGGCGGAAAAATCACTAAATGCGTGAAGGCTTGTATTTCTGCTTGTTTTAATCGTATCGTGTGAACAAATTCCGCACAAAAAAAACAATAACAGTTTAAAAATCTACCAAACAAAATCAAAGATTTTACATAATTTCGGGGAACTTTACAAAACAGAGTGTTATACCACGCAGCAAATTTAAATGTTAGACATGGGATCGTATAGGCATGATGCAAAAATCAAGTATTGATTAAGTTCTCTCTCCAACTTCCTTTTTCATAGTTCACTGTAAACACAGCATTTTCTGAACAAAGTACGTGGAAAATGTGTTTATACAATGGAGGCATATAAAGTAGCAGAATGTTTTACGAACGACATTTACTTACTCGCGGCAACATTTTATTCCATAGATTTTCCTATTCCTATTTTATTTTCCTTTTTGTCAACCTCGCATAGTTTCATACAGATATCCATAGAATTCAAGAATAATAGGTACTTTTCCCCTCAAGACTTGAGATAGAATAAATGGAAGAAAGTGGAAAGGAGAAAAGTTTCTCTTTCTTTCTCCAAGTTTTAGCAACTTTTCTTGCTTTTCCCACTATATACAAGATGAGTTTTTTTTCTACATGTTTTTCATCGACCTGAATGCTGATCTTATATGAAAGTAGACATTTCATTATATTCCGAGAAAATTGTATAGATAAGTTCATAATAGTGGTTTCTTCAAATATAAGTATATTTTGTCTTTGTAATAATCTTTGGAATCTCGCGGATGGATTGTAGCAAAAAAAAGTATGTGAAGGAAACGAGATAGTGAAAGTGTGTTGGTTGCATCCTGTTGGCAGTCGTTTACTGAATGTAGATGTCCTCAGATCACCGTCTCTCTCTCTCTCTCTCGCTTATGCCCACCACCACCGCGAGCTGCTCAACAACGCAAATATGTATTCACAATACAAAAAGAGTCTGTATGAATATACTACTTGGTTTTATGTTTTAGAAAATCCTATTTCCAAAGAACTTTTCCTTTTGTTCCCCAACCTGAATAGTAAATGTATATTCCATGGAAAACTTTCTAGAGTCTCTTTCACACGTTACATTAAAAGTTACCTATATAAGTAGACTGAGATAGTTATGCGTGTTTACTTGAGCCGCATCTGTTTCTCTTTCCCCTCTTTTTAGTAAGCAACAGAGTAGAAACGAGAACTGAGGTCACTTCTTGGAAAAAACATATTTCATCGCCTACTTTCTTCAGGTATTTTTATGAAGATGCTTTAGCTCTCTCTCCTTTTATTCTTTTCATTTGGTCGATTTTTGAAAGCCTCCATTTCAACTTTTATCCCATTTATTGAAGTAATCTAGCTATTTTGTCTTAAAAGATTTGTATGCCAATGATAGGCAAACAATAGAAACGCTCCGTTATGATGATGACGATGACTCAAGTATTAATGAATGCAAAGTTATTAAATACTTTTTCTATCTAAGCCTTTTTTAATATCACATTCTTTTAAGTAATTCAATGCGAAATGACTGTGAACTAGATTCCTTTCCAGTTTTTTAAATGAGTCTATGGTCTGATTCTCACATTCCCCCTAGCAGAGATTCCAAGCATGTAAGATGAAAGTCTGTAAGCATAAAAAAAGAAGATCGGACTCATAATGGTGGGCGACAGGATGCTCCCTGAGCTTTGTTATCGTTTTCTCAATAAAGCCTTACATATTCGACTACTTTTCAGCTAGGCTGTTTCCTCATATATAACCAATGCTTTCGATGAAAACAAACTAAACTTATGAATGCGCCAGGAACATCCAACGATCCAACCACTCTTTCTGCAGTTTGAACAAAGCCGACCATCTAGCTGAGGAAATGGTGAACAATCGTTGTCACCAGCCTTTCTGTTTGCGTACTGAATGAGTAAGTGAGATAGCATTTGCTACGGTTCCAGCTATGAAAGTAGCAAACAACCAGGAAATAAGCAACTCGTTTGGTTTCCTTAGTATTTATTCCGATATTTTGGAACGTATGCTTTAATAAATCGTATCAGTGTTAATAAAGCTTTATACACTATTAATACAACCTACCTACCATAAATATACAAAGTTACCTACTCTGAATGGTCTGCCACATAAGTAAGTAAATCAGAGCCTACTCTAATCCAAAGCTTTCACTACTTGTACCCACTAATAACTATAGCAACACATATGCCACATTGATAAACGGTGTACGACACAGAAATAGTGTGACACTCAACCCAGTCGCCATTCAAATCTTAACCGTTTGCTTGCTGCAAGTACAAAAGGTCGAAAATCACAGGAGAGTATGTATGACTGCTGGAACTCATTGAGCTTCTTTGATGGTATAAGTATAATATAGCAATTTTAAGAAAAACTTTTCTCATAAGACTAGAGTCTACTTAGAAAACTAGACTACACAAGGGAAACGTATAGGTGCTATTCAGTATTTTAAGAAAGGAAGCATGCAAACACATACTTTCCCATGGCCATGCATCAATACTTCACTTTTGGGGAAATGGTGAAAGTATTTATTCCCCTTCTCAACAAAAAAGAAAAACTGGAGGAATCTTCGCAGTTACTAGAGAACCTTTTTTCTTTGCATTGAGCAAACGAGGAAAAAGCTGTTTGCTGCCTGAACTACTTCAGGGTTTATTCAAGTAAAGATATGGAACAAGCGGCGACAAACATGTAACTCAGTGATAGGGGACCATGCTTCCAGCAGCTTCTCTTTTATTCTAAAAATTTCCTTTTCTTTAACATCATTTCTATCTTTTAAGTTTCCCTTCTTTTTTAAGCTGCCCTTATAACTTGCTTCCCGCACTCCAAAGAGTAAAACTTATTGTAGTTTATGGAAAAATCTGCCTTTCTACTGTTTCCAAGTTTTTTATTTCTTGGGAAGTCATCTTCCGCGTAGAATCAAGTCGCGTCATGTCCACCAGAAGTTTAGCCTTTTCCTAGTAGTTCGTTTTCCCAGTATGCCTTTGTGCCTTACATTACATGAATAAAAATATACGAGGGATACAATATTATGTACTTTTGGAGTTTTTCCATTTTTGACCTCTTTAAATCTACCAATTGCTTTGTCTATTTACTGATTGAGATATAAAGTAGTTTTGATTGTCACTGTGGTTAATTTCATATGGGGTAAGTATATCATGTGTCGTAAATTAAGCGGCCTATAGCCCATCTTAGACCTGAAATAAGAGTAGTGCGTTTGACTAGAATAAACATATGGGACCACCTGGGAACTTGAGGTTTTCTGTGAAATATAACCCATTTATAGTACATGAACTTTCACCAATTTTTTGTATTGAAACTTTATGTAGCTTTCGTTAAACTTTGTGAAAAATTTTGTGTCAATTCTGCCATGAGTCATAACGCACAATATGTGGCAGATGACATCATGGTAAAACTTTATTCAAAGCATGAAACCTCGGGAGTATAGACCATCCGCCCCCTGACTTTGGTTTTTGTATTTCAACCACCTTTTTATCCCATTTTAGGGAAAACCATAGGTATTTGATGAGAGCTTCCGTCTTTTTCCAAAATAACATCCTTAGTGGTGGTGAGTAGGATCCATGCATATCTGATTTTATGGAATTATTACGAGTAAGCTGGAGGGAAGGGGAGTGGGAATTGGGGAAACCATTGTTACAATTTCGTCAGGATAGTTCCAGCTTGTTTACTTTCAACGTGTTACTTATAAGCTATGAACTATAATGTTTACTATACATACAAAATACCAAGAATCTTTGACAGAAATAGAAAATGAAAAACTGATTTCAGCTATCGTTAAGGACGAAATTAGCCCTTTTCATTTTTGTTAGAAAAGGCTATTTTTGTGTAGGCCATGACGACATTTACACCCACGTAATTTCAGCGATAAATTGGCTTTAATGCATGTAAGAACTTGATACACTTCACAATTACATGATACAATTTAGAAACCGTGGGCCGAGAAACACTTTTTCAGCAGCGAATTACGTAACACAAACTTACTATTAGCAAAGATGGAAAAGTTAAGCAAAGTACTTTTAGATAAGGATTCATGGACACTAAAGTGAAAGTATTGTAAATAGTGCTTTAATTATTCGGTTCCTTGATTTTTTCGAAGATAAAATGGTATGCAAAAGATAGTACTTATGTGGTGCAATATTTCATATTTTCTCCCTTTGTTGTTGTTATTCTTTTTGCTTTGATTGATAAAAATAATGCGGAAAATTGTTACCAATGTTGCAAACGAAGTTAGTATACTTCAGTTAACAGAATAACAGAGCAGTAGATTTTTTTTGCCGCAGTTTACATGTCACTGACAAAAGTGTGGGAGTCGGATCCCCAAGTGATCAATTGACTAAAGTGAACTAAATATGGCATTTATACCATTTGACCAAAAATTTTAAAATAATCAAGTTACCTAATTACTGCGTAGACAAACGGACAGACAGACAAACATTACCCAGCACAGTATGTTGACAGTATTCTAGAATTGGCAGTCATTTTATTCTAGAATAATTGGTTATTGTGGATGTGAGAAACTTGTGCGGAAAATTGTATTTTTGTCGAGGATAATGCGCAATTTATTATTTTTTTTATAAGAATGGTATGTATTGCATAACAATTGCGTATCTAGAAGTAAAACACTTCGTATACATTGGCTAGATATAAAAAAAAGATGTTTTAAATCCCTAGTAATCATTGTGATTTTGATGTAATTTTGCATACCTTTATGGTTGAAGCCAAAGCAACAACTTGTACAAATTGTTTGAAATTAAAATTGTTATTTTTGTGAAGTTTGGCAGAAGTTTGGCCGAATACATGAAGGTACTTGAATTTATGGTTCTCCTTATTGTGTATTTTGTATTTCCTATTAATTGAGTTATTACTTAAATGTCACGACAACAAAAAAAGTTCATGTTCTCACCGTGGTAACTAAACCTTGTTAGCTTTCACTAAATTTACTATTCCATCAAAACGGAAGACATCATGTATTTATGGAATCAATAAACAGGTAATGACTTTGTTTCAATAAGTTATGTTATAACTATGACATAAATTTTTAAGGGAGAATGAAGCACATGATTTTAATCCAACAAATCAGTTAGAGAGAAACAAATCAATAAACCTAACCATTGATTAGAGTTAATAAGCATAGGAAACCATCATATCTCAAATTGCCCCTTGTCTTTCGTATAACAATTTTGATGCAATTTCCATGAAGTCCATGAAAACGAAAGACACATGCGTTGTTAAAATGATTCAGTCATTGTATCGTGTAGTGTCGGTGGTTCCAAGGGATTATCATCATCATCCTCCCCTCTAGATTTATTATTGTTAACTGGAGATATTTTGTTTGTTATGTATGAAACAGCATGAATACTATGAATGCTCAGTTGAGTGCAAGAAAATAGGGAAAAGGTAAAGACATGAAGTATACTTAAAGCTTTGTTTGGAAGATCCGGGATGATGCTGATGAAATGGATGAGTAGCGAGGGTTTGCTAACATTATGATCACAAAACCAACCGGGAAAAATGTCCATGAAGTAGAGAACGAGGGAGTGAAAGTTAATATGCCTCCTGCTCTTATCTAGTCTGAAAAGGGAAAATTCCGTAGTAACATGAATAAAAATTGGTAAAGCTTACAAGACCAATCTTAGCATAAACTTCCGATACCTTCGAATCATGAATTTTATTTACACACAATTCCAGTTTAACTTAAATGGTAATTAAACTGAGCTTTTAAAAATGAGTATATTCTGTCCATTTGCATACATGAATCATAAAGTAGTTCTGAGTAGTTTTCATTTTGCTCTATTGGCGCTCTATCTATAAGACTAGCTTGGTGCTTTGACGTTGAATACAACTTTGTTTCCTAAAGGAAGTTGGAAAAAGTGAGATCTAACGCGTACTTGACAAACTTTTCGGGAGTTTACTTTCCCCAGTAGCCGTTAGAGAGTCGTACAAGCATATTCACTCCACCAAGCAGCAGTTAAGCTTGTTCATTCGCTTAAAGACTTCTAATAAACTCGATCTAAAAAAATTGTTATATGATACGACTCCACTTTTTGACTTCAATTTGGTAACTTACGAGATAAATTACTTTTATAGCTCGCTTTCATTTGATAGTCTTGTCATTTTTTAACCAAGTAAACTTAGGTTTCCTTTGACGTATAGTTAAAAGTATTAGAAACGAGATTTACTTTGAAATCGCCTGACTAAAACTAAATTATTCTATATCAATGAAAATCATGGGTTTTTTCAAGGAATATAAGCTGAGATAAAAACTGCATTTTCTACATAGTTTTGGGAAGTACCAATGTTATAACATCAAGTTTTTTTAGGCTCAACAATGTTTCACGGGTTGGTAGTAGAAACTTTTCAGGTTAGAAAATTTATTCAATATAATCATGATTAATGAACCATTTTCCCGGAACTTAATACATTTTTTTAGCTGCATGGATCACATATCAAGTATACCAAACCTCAACATATTTTTCGAACGTATGAAGTATTCATGTCTGCTGCTGACATATTTTTCTAGCACTTTCAACGAAAAGGTTCCATCAAAGTCCTCAAAAAGTGTTACGCCTTAAAACCATCCAATATCATTTATATTGAGTCAGTCTATCGCCCGTATGATAGAAAGACTATCACATCAGCGAAATCACTTTCTTATTTTTCTTTTGTCATGTAGCAATAACCAAGCAGCCGTAAAAGTCAAAGTAATGCTGGCATAACCATTTTCAGTTTTTAGAGCCACGTTAGTGTAAACGTACAAATATACAAATATAATGAAACCTAAAATACCAGCAAATTCATTCGCTTCTTGGAGTTATTCTTGTCCCGAGAACTTGGTATATGTGTCGTTCTCACGGATTCATAAAAAACCGAAGGAAATAGTGTGCTTGTAAAAAGTGCTCTCACAAAACCCATGGAACCCGGATTCTTTCTTACATACTGCATTTGTTTGTAATGGAAAAGTTGCTACGTAGTAAGAGATGAGTTTATTGCGAAATGAAATAAAGAATTCCAATGAATGTATCTGTATTTGTCCTACAAATATTGACACTGCACCAATTTCGTGGGTGTTTTCTGAACTGGCCTTTAACTAAAGTTGCATTTTCCACCAAACAATAATATTTAGACTAAAGAGCTTTCTCTAATGTTCTCTCATTTGACTCTTAGCATTTGTCCAATTCTATGGAAACAAGAATAACAAAAACAACGGGTTATCTAGTCCAGATTTAGATGTAGTGGATAATATTAGTGTGAAGAAAGCCGAGTGTAACGCTTTTATCTCTTTGGAAGGAAAATATCTCCAAAAAGGAAATTAATGCATTAAAACCACGCCAAACATATGCTTAGGAGTATGCTTAAGCAGGGTTTCATTTCGCGGAGAAATTCCATTACGTTTTTATGAGTTGTGTTTGCATGAAACCTTCAGCTTGACAAGTTATTTTAGGACAACACATGATCCCCATTTATGTAATCATAAAATTACTATCCATATCGTTCAAGGACTTCTATGCAAAATACATATAAAAGGGGGCAGATTAAATTGGGCTTCTACTATCCATACCTTAACGGACAAATAAGTATTACTATAATATAAACGTTTAGTCTAGAATCTAGAAAGAGGTATAAAAGCCACATGAACATGTCAGTTTTCTTTTTTTGTAACATGAAACTAATATGCGTGCCTAATTTTGCGTTTCAAATCTCTGTGAATATTACACATGGCAAGGAAATATGTTTTTGCCAGATCTTATTAGACGTAAAATTATTGAGGATGACCAATATTATCCTAAGATTTACAAAAATAGAAAGTTAGCAGCGCCCTCGGTAAGCAAAGTTACCACTTGTGCATATGCAGCACAATCAATTCACGCGAAGAAAATGTGCAACAAATCACAACATGTTATTGGGGAAATTGGGTAACCCAATTTTTCCCATCTGCATCACCCACACGAAAAAATAAACACAAACTATTTGCAAGGTTTGAACATGGCAAACAATTTAGCACACATAAACAATAACCACACGTCATATCCATTCATCTAAAGTTTTCATTGCGTGATTTTCAGAGCTTTTTTTAGAATATTGGAAATGAGAAGTTTGGTGATCTAAGGATTTTGGACAATTAATCTGGTTAAATTATAAAGTTAAAAAAATTAATAAGGTTAAGATCTAGGATAAAAATGTATTTGATTTGAATTGTATACATGCTAAGCATAATTAATTCACTTTTACAAGGACGACAACAAGCTGTTACTTTTACAAAATACATTATTTGTAAGTCAAGCCTCCTTTTTCCGTAGAGGGAGTGTTTATTCATATTGAGCGACATGTTCCTGCTAAAAAAAATCACATTAGATATTTTCGCGAGATTATTAAAAACATTTCACCGGATCTATGATGTATCACATTTAATATTTTCTGTACTTTCTGTGACAAGGATACACAAAGAAACTGTGCAGAAATGCACGCTAACATAAGCATTACTATGAAATGTATGCTGTAACGTCACACCACAAGACAAGATAAACAGAAGATGGACGTAAAAAAAGAGTTATATATTTTCGGTAGGATGGTCCACTTGGCAAGCAGGATGATTCACACGAGACAAAACGTACTTTTCCTACATGATGTTCCAAATACACAGGAGAAAATCATAAAAAGTCTTGAAATCGCTTCTATTATCTCATCGTCAGCACATTTTTGAAGTAATGGCTGTACACACCAAGCCATACAATGTTCACGCCCGCCTGACAAGTATACATTTTTCGAAAGTTTCGTACAGTCTACTTAGATGAAACGAGATCAGGTTGAAATTTGCTCGCCAACTTATTTACAAGGAACACTTTTCCTGAAAGGGTAGAGTAGTGGAAACCACAAAAAACTAAATCATGTTTCAATACCATAATCTTATAACTATATGTATCCTCCCCTTTGAATCGGGAAACTTATGCCAAAATTGCATATCCCCTCAGTCAGATATAAGGAATGGAATATATAGCATTTTGGTTTCGCTCTAATTTTAATGCAAGACAAAGTGCATTTCTGTTCCTAGCTTGGGAAACGGTAGTAGGTTGAGAAGCACACGTTGGAAAACAGTATCATCCTTATTATTACAATCATTATATATTATACCGCTTGGTTTACGCCTGAACGCTACATTTTTGCAATATGTAAGATCTCACGGTATGTTCCTTCCTCCCGCATCAATTTTTAGACCTTCGTGAAAGCTCGAGTATTATGTATACCAATATGTGCTTTTGCATGACCCATGAACTGCAAAAATAGAGAAAAAACTCTTTTGCTTACTTTGGCTCATTTTAAATAGTCCGTTGAAGTTCAATTCCTGATCCATTATACATGCTAAATATTTTTTCTTGCAATTTTTTTGCTTTGCAAACTATTTTTTACACTTGGCTCGATTATCGACATTGCCAGACTACGCTATATTTTTATTATCGCATTTCCCCATCTCTCTCCAAACCGTCCACTCAGTTTTACTCTTTGAGGAATCAAAAAAAGTTCAGTCTAACTGAAAGCTTGGATCAGTAGATAACCTCAAGGGGGAAATAACGAAACGCAAAAACGCTTAAATCCTTTGTCATTTTACCAGGAAATCGGATTTCCTTGAGAGACATTTTTCTAGTTTGTTGTATTAAGATTTTGTTTGTTCCATCTCGAGTGAAAGCAAAAACAAAAGAGTAGAAAAATACAGCACGTTATGAAAAACTAACGACCCCTTTCAAATAGTTTGCTTTTAGTTTTCAAGAGCTGTAGATAACCGAAAAGCAAGAAACGTCAAGACCTTTTCTCTTTTCGTGTGGGTTGGCAGCTCCCCTAAAGGAACAAAGTGGAAAACTGGACTCCTCAAGAAACAGTAAGATTTGACTTCACTCCTTTTCTATTTTGATTAAAGACGACACAGAACTCAAAGTATATTTAGGTAAACTACTTTGTAATAAATGACACGCGGATTTGGGATACGGGAGTATAAAAGAGCGACGCATTTAAATTTCTTTCTCATTGAAATGGGAACGGCATGTTTGACTCACTAAATTCCTTTCCCTTGCTTTTCCCATCTTGTTGACATAATAAAATAATAAAACGTAATCAGTGCGAGATAAGACGTATCAACTGGGAAGCATGAACCACAGACGTGACAATGCCAAAACAAGCCAAATTTAATTTTTCTGCTTTAAGGCTCACTAATGGCCTACTGTCTGACGTAATTTATGATAACAACGTAAACCTTTTCTGCAAAAAGAAAGGATGATGTACTTAAAGCGTCCTATTACGTGCTAAGATAAATTGGCGACATGGCATTTTGCATGTTAGGAGTTGGTGGGCGACATGTACAGGAGGCTTTTCATCATCATATCACTTTTTCTTTCATTTTTTTTTCATGCTTCTTAACAAGGTTATTGAAAAGGGGAAGTTCATCTTGAAATTTCTCCTTCTTTCTCGTTTCGCAAAATTCTATATAGTGCTGCTGATACGAGATAAGCAAAAGTTTTCTAATGTCGAGTAGAATTTGTTTTTTTGGAAAGGGAGTCAACGGTTGTTTCTCGGACGGAAAAGAAGCCTAAATTTGTAAGTGAATGAATCGCTTGAAGGACTTCTAAAAATAATGCGTAGAGTCAAGTCGAGATCGTTCCACTTGAACATATTCGTATATCTGCCCACGTTCAATTTTCCCATCATATTTTTCAAAACGCGAGATAATTTACTAAAGTTTAAACTAAAGGGGAAAAGGAAATTGTAAAAGTTCCGAGAAAAGTTAAAGTGGTGATGATAATAAGGAGGGCAAAAGCATGCAACTGATCCACACCTACTTATTTCACAGCTTTTCGGTAGTTCATAGTCCAATATAGTTCGTGGTAGTGGTAATAACCTCCAGGCTATAAAGTATCTAATGTGGATAGACGAGAATAACGAAAATACAAACCTGGTGGATGGATGGATGCCTACCTGGCGGCAAGGAGTTATGTAATGATCACTCCCTTCTCCCAAGAACTGAACTGAATGACGTACCTAAACATATTCCCAGACTTTGACGTGCTTAAAATTGACATTGGAATCCAATCAGTTAGAATACTTTTTGGCAACTGATTATCTTCTTACTGGTTATATGCTTAAGTGGGATTCTGTTTCATACACCTGAAAAATGACTTGAAAGATATTTTCCCTGAGTCATACTTCTTTTGAAGCTGAGCTTCTTTAAAATTTGAAAGTCAAAGCCAGGTTTGAATTTCAGTAGAAAAAGAAACAATTACATCTGTCTGTGTAATTAGTTCATGCACTATACAAACATGATCTTCATTAATGTTTCTTCGCACAGATGTCGAATTACAAAGTTTATCAAAGAAAAAGAACAATATAAAGTCTGAAGAAGATACGAACTAGTTTCTATTGCAACAATGCAACAGTGAGAAATCCCTCATGGTTACTCAACGTCTTTTCCTTTTTTCCTCCTTTAAGTGTTTGTCATTCCTTTGTTTTCCCAGAAACGAAATCTCAAAGAGAAAACCACGCTGAGAAAGAATCGCTAGCAAAATATGCAGAATTACAATGATCCAATGCCATTACCAACCATGTGCTTAAATGCCTTTATTTTTCTATTTTGGTAATTTAAAAAAAGAATTAGACCAGCAGAATAGCATCCAAGTACAAGTTTCATTAGCGATGCAAAATTTTCATTAAATGTTTTGCAGTTTCTAGTTCAGGTTGTGTACCTGTTATATAATGCTAAAAGTTTGTCTGTCAGTCTATTACTTTAACAGCTTATTTAAGAGACTATAATTACTTTGTAGGTGATTTCTACCTTAAATATATTCACGGGCATAAAAAACCTATCAAAACTTTTACTTTATGATTGAAATAATGGTCTTTTGATGAAAAAATCGGACCTTTGATCTGTCAATAAGTTGTTTTCGCAGTTTATTTACTTTCGTTTCTCCTTTCTCCCTGAATACCACTCAGAAAGTTTTGAAAGAATCATAGTGATGTCTTTTTTGTTGGCCCTGGTTGCAGAAATGCATTTTATTTGTTTCGCTGAAACAAGTCTTGTTGCCCCGTATTTTTCATTTGAAATCAGTACAAGGTAAAGGCCTGTACGTTACATTATTTTTCTTTCGTCAGCAACACATTTTGCAGTTTTACAATAAAGTGAGCAAGTCACTTTTTGGCTCAGTAAATTACTACTATAACATGCATCTTAAATGAATACCAGAAGGCAAACTGTTCCATTTCTTAAAGATAGAATGCCTGAATGCCAAAGTGTGAAATCATTTACGTTTCATTCTTCAATATAACTATGAATCCGTTTCTTATCCGAATTCACAGGCTTAAAAAAGACAGTCTCTGTTTTTTCTAGCACAGAAGCATTTTTCTCAACTGAAAAAAATTTGTCAGTTCAGTTGTTTTCTCGGTTTCGAAGATTTTGTTTGCTTGAGCAACTCTAGTTTCGGTGGACCAACGACTTACATTTTCTTTCCGCTTTTATCGCCGTTACCATACCAATTCGAACGTAACAAGTTTTTGCTCTAGGGAACGATTGCCGATTAATTTATAATCCAAGGATATTTCTTCGCTCGTGTCATTTTTTTTGTCACGCGTACTTTCATACGTATTTTATGACATGTCTCTGTGACCGACTGACCCAGAACTAAAACTTTCATCATCCCAAATCAAAGTGATATCTAAAGTGTGTGCATATCATTAAGTACATTCGTCGGAACCTGTGGTATGTCGCATTAATTTAATAAAATCGGGCTAAATTTTAATTCACAAAAAATTGATACAGCACAAAATATCCATAACAATGTACGTATATTTATAAGCAATCATTTTTTGGTCATTATAATAATAAAATTTAAGTATTTATGTTTTTGAAATGATTTATTGATCTAAATTGTTATTTCTTTTTTCTGGTTCGCCTTGTTGAATGTGATGGGATTGTTATCGGTGTTGCTTGTTTCGTGTGCTCGACCATCAAACTTTCTCTCCATAATTTCACTTTGATCAACTACTGAAAAAAAATCATTTTCTTGCTGGTTTTGATGTTGCCTATGTAAATAAACACACTACACGCGAACCTGTATCTGCATGCACAACTGTGTCGTGTACTTCACCATTGTTGTACCTACACCGCCATAAAAAATATTATAACCTTCACGTTGCAACGCATCTGCATCATCCCTTTGATCCTTCAAAACTCAGACATCGGCTCTTACCGACTCACACGCGTCTTAAACCAGCTCGACGAAATGGCTTCTGCTATTTCTCCGAGAAGCCCTCTTCTTAATGTCGCGCTTAACGCTCCTATTGAATTTCTGCCAGTGACGCGTTTCCCAGTTGACGATCGAGTTGATGCTTTGCAAAAATTGGCCGTGGAGAAGGAAAAGGAGCGAGAAGTTATTCAAGCGCAGGTTCGAGATGCAATTTATTACCATGATATTCGACATTGAATTATTTTCCACACTCGCCAGTATTAAAGGTTTTATCTTAATGCGTAATAATGACTACAATGGTTTAATAAATTATCCAGCCTTACAGGACAACTCCATTGATTTGCCCTACTCCAAAGCCAAAACCAGATATGGTTGATAACAAGCTGAGTGGAAAGAAGCCCACAATCTTCCGACCGCTTGATCAACGGGTAAAATATAAATTGTCTCACTTTACCCCGATTTGATAAACCTCTACTGAAATGAAGAGCTTTCTATTTTCAAACATTTGCAGGGGCTTGTCGGAAACTTGAATTCTAACCAAGCTGTAGTTAATCGCCAATTTAACAGTCCACGACCGTTATATTCTCAACAGAACGTTGCTGAAGCCGTTTATGTTCAAACTGGCTACAATGTGTAAGTCTAACGAAAAAGAATTTATAAAATAAGTAATGTGATAGAACTTCTTTGACTAAAATGGTCCTAAATATTGGGAGCAGAGGAGGACAACAAGCTCCTACTCAACAACCGAGGCCAATCCCTCAAGTGCAAAATATTCCTCCCGCACAGCCCGCAGCCACTGGACCTGTCCATATGGTTCCAGACTCTCTTCCAGAATTTAATCCACAGAAGTCGCCAACATTCAGGGCAATTATTGAAATGGAGGGACTTGGAACTTTACAACCTGCACCAAACACTCATGTACAGAAAGTTCCAGCACCTACGCAAAAGCTTGCCCATCCAACAGCTCCAACATCTCAAGTAAGAATAATTTCTATTCAATTTACAAAAACTTTATTTCACCAGCCGTGAATAACTTCTCACCAAAACCTTGACTTGTTTTGTAAACTTTCTCCACAGCTAAACTCTGTCGGTATGCCGAATGATCGTATTGCACAAAGCCATTCTTTCAGGCGTCTGATGCTCAGTCTCACTGAGTAAGTAAAGTAAGGAAGGGGAAAGAGAATTCAGAAGGGTTTTATACATAATTATGAACGACGCAACTAAAACTGAAAAATATTCGCTTTGTTATTGAAACGGTTAAAAAATAATGAATTTTGCAAGGTTCTAAAAATTTATAAGATTAGGACTTTATGGACTGGATAAATTATTTAATTCTGTTTACGTTGAACAAACAAAGATGAGAGTAGCAGAATGGAGCGTGTTGAATTATATCCAAATAATATTTAAGTTTTAATTAACATGAAATTAATTAGTATTAGACTAATTTGAGAATAAACAGTAATTTAAAGGGTTTAACTTTTTAACTAATTATACTATTCAATGTTATCTGCTAAATTATTGTCAATGTAAAATCAAAATATTTAGGTTTTTGTTTAATTGTAGTAATGAGATCAAGCGTAAAATCGTTTTTGTTAAAGCGTATACGTAAGCGAGCACTTTTGGTGTAAAAAGTCCAGTCAGACTAACTGATACTCCTGTCATAAAGCATAACAGAATTAATACTAAAATAATCTAGCGCTAAATGAGTTACCTGTTCTATTTAAGTTTCTGACATGATATGACTCCAGATTCTTAATGTATGCGTAGAACAGGACTTCCTGTGGCCCATTTGGGGCAGAGCGTTCCTCAAAGTGAAGATACAGGCTTACATATGCAAAAGCATAAGTATTCTCCATGTACCAGAGAAAAGAAATCAGCTATGAAATCTCTTGAATGTTTTTAAATAATACGTACCTAATGTACAGCTCTATTTAAGTGTAGCTTTTAGGATTAAGAATGATAGAAACCCGGAATTTTAAGTAATGACTGTAGCTGGCTGTTTTGGATTTATGAAATCCAACTCTTGAAATAATAAAAAGATGTTGTCAGTGTAACTCCAATTTTTTATAAAAAATGAATTTTATTTAGGCACTCTGTGTACAGTACCAAAGAGACATAATAACTCATCCAAAGTTTTGGAAGGTTCGTTGTCATCATGGAAAAGTTTTGGGAAGAATGGGATACTTGTACTAAAAACGAGCGTGGAAAATCCAAATTAATGCTTCTGCAAGGTAATATCTCTCTCTGTGGAAGGAACGCCTCCTTAATGCCAGCATGAATAAAACAAAGCATATCATGGCGGGAAAGATAATAAAAAGAAATGTAAATTGAAGCCATACTACGCCGCAGTAATAATGAAGATGGACATTATATACGGGAAATTTAATTTGTTCAGACTTGAGCCATACCATAGTTTGTCTTGTTCTATTTCAGTACTCGGAGTAGTATTTTTTGTCAAACTATTTCCTTCGCTAAAGAGACCTCACGAGGGATACTTTTTGCACCGGAGTAAGAAAAAAAATTATGTCTCTTTAGTATTAAAGTCTGGTTCTATTTCCTACGAAAGCATTAACGTAGAATAGTGAAGTACGTGATCATCATAAAAGCCTTGTATTAGATACAATGCTTTGTACCAAGTAAGCATCCATTTTCATAAATAACGGTAGACTGGACTAAGGTGAAAGAGGAAAGTTGGCGTAGAAAGAGAAATTCTGTGGAAACTGTTTGTGCGAATGCAGAACAAGAAAAATATCTATGTTGGTATGTTTATTTGGAAGTCTTACACGGTCCAAGTACAAATTGGTTCTTCCACACCAATTGAAAAAGATGCGCTCTTTTCTCTCAAATTGGTATGAACCTCTAAAGGAAGAAATCCAATTTGAGAGGAAAGTGCATTTAGCTTTCTAAGGATTTTTTTTGGCGATATATCAGCATGCGGTCTTTTACCAAGTAACGCAAGGGCCTTCCTCTTTTAATGGACACGTAAAGGAGAAGATTGAGATGATGGAATACATAAAAGCAAAGCCAACACACCTTTTCCTCTATTCGTCTTTTTACTTACTTTTTTTGTTGATGCCGATGGGGAAACATTTGTAAAAGAAAGGAGCACTGAGCAGGTCAGGTCCTATGGTGATCTATAGAAAACATGTAAAAGTTTCCATAATATTATTGCTCCACGTATCTTTTCTAGAGGAAAGGTTTTTTTTGAAGAAGCAATTTTTATTATGAAATACTAAGGAACTAGATATTAGAACACACACACACCAAAAAGGATAGCTTATAAGCCTTAAATCGTGGGACTATGGAGGGAACTAGGAAGTCAGCTAGAATTAGACAAGTATTCTTCCCAAGAGTTTCTCGCAAAAATAAGGCAATATCTTTTGCTTAAGCATTTCATCTCAGTTGAATAGTTAGATAGACTTTCTTTTTTTCCTGCGTTATTGAGTGAAGCTTGGAGCAAGCTTGAGCGAGCCTTGGTGTTACACTAAAACGGGAAAGAAGAGCTGTGGGGAAAGCGGTTTTAAACCCTGGAATATACTGGATTCGTTGCACACGCTCCCAGTCCCTCGCGCCGCTAACAAGCAATACTTAAGTATCATGTTGCCCTTCTGCTAGAAAGTAAGAATTACATAGAGTGTGTCGTGCCTCGACTAAATAGAGAAAGTTGTGAATACTAAGAAATCGATCTTACACAGCATGGCGCAATCCGGTGAGACTTTCTCCTACGTTTCTTTCTACCCCGTCAGATTTTTAATTCAACTGGCTCGATTTGTCTCCATTAAATATTCACTGGTAGTAGACTACCTTCATGTAAGATGCAGTCCAGTTCCTTTGGCTCTCTTCCGTATTCTCTTTGGTAAGTCTAGAAAGTATCCTTTGAAATTACATTTTGCGCTTTGTGATTCACTACCACTTTGCTGTAAAATATTTGAAGAAATAAAATTACTCTTTTCGCCTTGCATTCTGCCATACTTTGGGTCATCATTTTGGCCCATCTCAATTACAAGTTTGACCTCAAACATGTGAAAATTAGATTGAATTGTAAATTCCTCCCGGTAGGTTTTCTGATGTTTCTTGACATCCCTCAGGAAAGGGGGTTAAGTGATGCTGACATACGGTTTGGAGATCCAAATTTCTGCTTCTTCCCACTCTTTGAGTGGATACAGGCTCCACCTGTGCAGCAAGCATGTGTCCTATATTCCATTATGTGGGCAGGTTAGAGGATAATGAGAAACGTTATACTATTTCATCCGGATCAGAGAGTGTTTGGGGAAATCAGATACCAAAATAAATCCGATGGGATGCTCACTTGATACTTTAATTGTTTCTTGTTTGTTCTTCAGGTTCCATTGGAATGATGCTGGGGCTCAAGTATCGTCTTTCATGTGTATTGTACCTATGCCCATACATTTACTTTTTCTTTCTGGATAAATCACGGTGGAACAATCACTCCTACCTTTTTGGCTTGTTTACGTTGTTGCTAACATGCTCAGATGCTGGAAACCACTTGTGCGTTCGATATTTTCTAAGTAGTGGAATTATTTATGAGCAAAGTTTAAAATGTGCAACTTTTAAGGCTTTGTGTTCTAATTTATAGGTCTATTGACGCGCTATTTATGCCCAAAGAGGAGAGATTGAAAGGAGTTCCAAAATGGAACTACTTTATCTTCAAATTCCAGATATTTCTTTTGTACTTTTATGCAGGAATAAAAAAGCTCTGTGATTCAGATTGGCTGAATGGATACTCGATGAAAAACCTGTCAAGACATTTCGTTTTCTCTCCGCTCAAGTAAGACTTTGACAAAAGTTTGGGGCGCTCTGTGCGCTACAAACTTTCCTCAGAGATTCTTTTTATGACTTTGCAGACTGGTGACCGATGTTGAAACTATCGACTTTTACATGGTTCATATGGGAGGACTGATTTATGATTTAACTGTGGGTTTTATGCTCAATTTTGACTTGTCCAAGAAACCAGCTTACTTGCTCTCTCTAATGTTTCACGGGCTTAATAGCCAAGTTTTTCATATTGGTGAGTAGGTACCATATCTATACTAATCTTACATTGCCCCAAACCATCAGTTTATGTAATATTCTCATCTAAACGGAATTTTTCTTAAAGGAATGTTTCCATACGTATGTCTGGCATCACTGATCCTCTTCTCGAAACCGAACGAGTTTCCCTGCTCCCTTTTTCAAAGCATATATGAAGCCAACAAAGAAAACACAAATAAAAAATTAAAGAGGTATAGAAACATCCTTTTCATCCTAGGATTACGCTTTTGGCCAATAAGAATTGCGAATACCTACAACTTAATCTTTCTTATAGAAAAAACCTAGGAAAATCCCATAATTCTTTGAAGCGATCACGCAAACATCATGCTACTACAGGTTAGCCTAACAAATATAAAAATCAGCGAGTTATTTTTTTACCCCCTACGCACGAAACAAAATTACTTTTTTGTGCTTAGAACGATTGAACTGGAAAAAGATATATATTTTCTTTTCCACAGTCCTCCTGCTTTTCTACATGTTGGTGCAGTTAGTGCTTCCATACACTCATTCAATCACCCAAGGGTACAATACTTGGACTAAGGGTTTATATGGATATAGCTGGGATATGATGATCAACTCATGGGAGACCCTACATCAGAAAGTTACTGTTCGAAATTATGAAACTGGAGAAGAGCGCTATCTGGATCCAGACGTAAACATAATGATATATGATCCTATAGCACTTTTATTGACAAGGAGATGTAATAAAATTGTTTCATCGCAGGTGTGGGTGACAAACGACCGCTGGAGCTCACATTCTGACATGGCGATAGTATGCTTGTTTACTTTTAATTAACTTTTCAAGAATCCTTTAAATATAGACCCATGTGATGTAGTTAATTCCCTTTGACTTATTTCCGGTAGCAATATGCTGGCTGTATAGCTCGTAACCTAGCTCGTTTCAACATAACCACCGTTGAAATCTACATGGACGTGTGGAAATCCCTAAATGGCCGTTTCCAGCAACGAATGTTTGATCCACGAGTAAACATTCTGAGCGCTCCGTGGTCTCCTTTTGAGGAGGTAACTTGGGTTCTACCCCTTTTAAAGCAGTACTCCCACTACCGCCATCAATATTTTCAGAAGATTGCAAAAGAGGTATCCAACTGGACAGAGAGTTCTGACGTAATATTCGTCGCAGACTTTCCCGGGCTCTATCTCGAAAATTATTTACCCAAAGAGCTGGGAAACGTCAGCATTACAGTTCTCTCGGGAGAAATTATGATTGAACAGGAAGGTGACCCTAATATCACGTTGTTCACCGTTACTCCACATTTCAATGATGACACGGTATCAACTCCTAAGAAAAAACATGAGACTATAAAAACGCCAACTAAACATGGTATCCGAACAGGGGAATTCCATAAGGTACATGTAATGTCTTTTCCAGAACCTTCTTGTTACATGTACACATACACAAATCAGACTGCAGATACACTGAGACGGACAAATGTAGCCACTGCAAGTGAAGATGAACAAGAGAAAACTCAGGATTTCTCCATGTTCTCCAAAGTCTGGGAAAACTTTTACGAATTTGCTCACGAAAAGTATGAAGAATTTTCTATTAGTCTGTATTTGGTGGTAAATGCTCACTTGAATTTACTGTTCGGGGTGCCGATGGTAATTAGGAAAAATGTTAATTCGTTTGAGTAACCACTTAAAACATAATACAGTAAAGAAGTCTTGAAATTAAATAATAATGCGCACCAACAAACTCTTAGACTGCAAACACAAGTAGCATGATAAATGAAATGAATGTTTTCCATAATTTTCAAAAAAAATAAATGGCTTAAATTTTCTAAAAAAAAATGTGATACATGTAATATTTATTGTTTGAACAATTTATTTAATAAACTTTCGCATAAAGATAAAACTAAGATTGATTTTTACCAATAGTTCAGAATGAACAAGTCCATAATCCAACAACTACACTTATCATAGTCACCCCCAGTAAGATTAAACCTAACAGAATAAATTGTATATCATGCTATAATATAGTATCATGAAAAATATGGAATAGCGAGATAAATTAAATTACTTTAAGTTGCTTAAAAGCTAAAGTTTATCCTTTTTTGTCGAATAGGCGAATTTAAATTTTGTATAAGAATGAGCTTTATGGTCATATTCAATAAAATAGAGTAAAATAAAGCGGAAGAGATTTTTTTAGCGCGCACTAATGTGATTGTTGTTGCTGGTGTTGAGTCCACTGCTGAGACCTTTGTAATAGTTAGATAAAACGTTCCATGCTTTTGGGGCCATGAAACCATCGGGTGGCAGCTGTCCGGTTCTTGCAAGTCCTAATAAAAAAATTTAATTGCTAATTGAAAGTCATGCAGTACATAGAGTGTAAATTAATAGATGGCATACCTCGCATTTTTGTTCCGGAAATGAAATCAAACTGTTCTTTCCTTTTTGGGTCAAAGAAAGCCATCTTGCTTACGGACTTATCATAGGCTGCAACACGGAATGGGATGATTTCTAACCCGGGAAGACCAGGAGCCATTTTCAAAACACGGGAGCCATGAGTAGCCTCGTATAAATCGATTCCTGAAATTTCGGGATGAGGTAATCCCGCAGGATCACGTCCAACGATGTAAAAGTTTGCCCCAGCGTTTAATCTCGCTCTGTTACATAAATAATTACACACAATTAGTAAATAAAGTGATAAACTTAATTTAATGCAAATTTAGAGATTATGCTCGAAATTTTCCTGCCACATATCACTTAATTAAATTATACATACCGAGCATGCCATTGCACTTCAGTTGGGCCAGCGTACATCATCGGTGATGGAAAAATTGCGAGAATTGTTCTGTCTGGATCAAGCACGCCCTCCTCAAGAACAGCCAAATGTTGTTCAATCCGAGTTGGCAAAGGAACATCGTCATCTTTAGTCCATCCGCCGAGTGGATGCAAAAGTAGCACTGGCTTCTTGTATCCATAATTCTGTTCCAGCCTCTTCTGCGTGTCCTGCTCATATGAATTTTATGAATGTCAAATGTGTCAATTAAATCAAAAGTTCAGCTTGGTTTAAACATTGAGCATTTTTATGACTCTTATCAGCACTCAATTCATTTCAAATGTGTCAATAAAAGAAGCTCTTGACAAACCTGCATCAACAGAGCATGGCCATTATGAATGGGGTTACGGAGCTGGAAAGCAAACACAGCGTCAGCTTCAATTTCTTTAATACGCTGCCTGATCTCGTTGGGCGTGAGGCGGTATGAATCTAGGCCATCGTTCCAGCGTATTCTCTCAAAAACTTCAAGGTCTCCGCCAACCAACCAATCTCCACTTTCAAGCACCATCTATTCAAAGTGAATTTAAGATAATCAGAATATTTTACCGAGTGTATGACTATGACCTACAATTTCTAAACCGTGACACAGTCAATGACTTTTTCTAACAATTATAAGGCTATTAAAGTAGGGCAATAAATACGTAGAGGTTACAGTCTAAAGGACATACTAATCAAGTCAAACACGAGGAGAGTAATTAATTAAAAGTACTTTATATGTTTAATCCTTTAATTTAAAACGACAAGTAGAAATTAAATACTTGCAGTCTTGAAATATTAAATCCAAACTATATACTATAAAGTCGCAAAATTTGCCACGTGTTTCATATGCCAATAAGGAAAACGGAATGAAGAATAGAAATAAAAAGATTTACCTTAATGTAAGGATGTTTAGATGAGGTAGTACCCCATTGACGAGCACATCTTTCCTCCTTCCTATGAGCATAAAACTCTGGTGCCTTTAGTAGTGCAATAGGCTTGGATTTGTATGTTAAGCAAATTTCGGTTGCTTCCTCGAGCCTAACTTTATCTGAAGTTGAGACTGGTAATGCTATGACTAACGGCATAGTCACAAAGTCTTCCTTCACCAGAGCATTGAAATGTATTACCTAAAATATTTATGAATGATTTTATGCAAATTAAAATCTTATAATCGGTTTTCTTTGTTATACAAGCGCTAATGATTTTCAGAAAGCCTTATATAATATTCACCTGCAAAAATTCCTCTTCGCGCATAAATCCTTTCAAAGGTGTAGCCCATCCTTCAGATAAGACTTGTATCCATTGCAAATCCAAATCAGTGATTTCCAAAGCCGGAGACGCATTTACAACGTTCATGATCTCTTCTGTTGTCTTATCAGTAAATAGCTCCGGGACTTTATCTATCACTCTCAATTCTGGTGGGAGAATACCCTAATAAAAATAATTCAACAATTTTATTACACCATCCGAGTTAGATTTATCGCTTCGCATTGACATGACCTAGATTTTCTAACCTTTTGAACTAGAAGATCAATCACCATCATCATGCTATCCTTGACTCCCATACCCACAGTGTTCACCACAATGTCAGGGTTGCTTGGAGGCTCATACGCTTGGTCGATTCCAGTGAAGCCTTTGATTTTTCCCTCCCTGGCCTTCTTATACAAACCCTTGACATCTCTTTGTTCACAAACCTCCAAAGGAGTGTCCACAAATACTTCGAAAAATGGCAATTGCGAGCTTTCATGAATTTTGCGAGCTAGCTCACGATCCTTCTCAAATGGGGATACGAAGCTGCACAACGCAACTACTCCACTGTCTGCGAATAATTTGGCAACTTCAGCCACTCGTCGAATATTTTCTTCACGGTCTTCCTTCGAAAATCCAAGATTTTTATTTAAACCCCCACGCATATTATCTCCATCTAGAGCATAACTTGGGATTCCGTTAGCTACAAGGAATGCTTCCAACTCAAAAGAAATTGAAGTCTTTCCTGCTCCCGAAAGTCCTAAATTGATTAAAATGAATGTCAATCACTGTCAATTTACTTATTCAAAATTCTCTTGGAGTCCCAAAAAATAAACGCTCATTATTCCATTCACTTACCCGTGAACCATATTGTACACCCACGGAATCCCCTGAGATGACCCAGGATTTGGCCTCTAGTATCCCTGGAAACATGGTGCTTCTGCTCCAGAATATTTGTGGCAGCTTGCATCTTAGCCTATATTTGTTCACATACACCAAATGACCAAATAAATGCTCAAATACTGAAATACATGATATGTAGGAATTTGTGGCTTTAACTAATTGTTTCAAAGACTAAAATGTCTTTCGTATAATTAAGTGCTTGTGCATTTCAAAAAGAAAATGTTGCAATCCTCTCAAATTCATGAAAGGTTTTGTTCGTACAACAAACTTCTCAGGCTAAACGTTTACAGTTTTAATGTGCAAATGTTAAAGGAATATTACACTGTCAAATACTAAATGGCACAGCTGTGTTAAATACGGTGTGAGCCAGGCTGAATCTGAGTCCTGAACCGTAGAGGATATAATAGCCTTGGTGCATATGCCCACACACAAATCGATAACAGGATATTGTATGGAACACAACGAGAGAAACAAAAATGAGCATGTAGTCCAAGACCTACTCATTTCCTTTCAGCTCAATATCATTGTCACTTTTTCAGAGTCTTTCTAAGCTTCCATATAAACTTTAATATGAAGCTACACTTTTGATTAAGTTACTTCTTCGAACTTTGATGTATCATGAAAACCTAAAGTAGCTATAGTGACTCAGTTAAAAACGTGCAGAAATATTAGATCATAAACCAGAAACCCTCTGGTCAGTTTATCCTTTCAGTGAAAAAGATCAGACTTCAATGAAAATTGCGCTATTGAGCTGCGGTGAAAATGATACTTGTTCACGCACTTGCTTCGGACACTTAAAAAGAGTCTAATCAAAAATCAGTAGCGCTTCCAAAAATGAATGCTTTTTCACTGAATTTTTGGATTATGGATTATGCAATTAAAAGAACACTCCTGGAAATAAAAAGCTGTTTCTTACCCTTTGCATATTCACAGCGCTTCACTTTTGATAAAATTATACCAAGTCTTAAGCGAACTAAAATCGCTGTAAAAAGGGTTAAAAAGTAGTGTAATGGAATGAATGTTCTGTGGATGACTGGTGACTGCGCTGTATTCTGGTTGGATTACCACTAATCCATCCCCGTTAAGTGGGACCAATATTTATGCAATGATGTGAGTAAAAGAGTGTTCAGATTCGAAGATGTGAGCAAAATTTTGTGCTGCTATTTGTTAGTGAATAGGAATCATAGAGCAAACTGGTATTTTTGCATCATTATCAAGACAACAATGTCGATACGAACCATCTTCATCATATACATTTTGCATGAAAGAACGCATTATATTATAATTGCTGATGAATAAATAAAAACGAGATGAACGCTGCCGCACGATCGCTCAGAGAGGTCTGGTACCCCAGTCGCAGCATACTAACGCGAAACGAATGACGTTTGTTTACGCGGTTTAGAGATGTGTTCGGCATAATAGAATGCCCATGGGCTTTTGAAACATATTTTTACAAGCTTTACTATATATTGCTCTGAAAAATGTAATTTGGAAGGGAAAAATAAAAAGTTTCATACAAGCAATCAGCAATAAATTATGAGTGCATCAAAAGTGTGCTGTGGCACATTTGTCATTTTTTAATTTACAATTTGCGTACACTCGTTTCCAGAAAAGCTTGCAGTGTAAGCAGTTCACGGAAGCCTGGAACATTTTCATATTTCCAGAGATTATGATTATAATAAACACAAGTGTGTAGGTTTGTGCAGGTAATATTGATTTGTTCTCATGGTACCTAAATTTCTTGGAAATAATTGATTTCTCCTTTAATTTGGATAGAATGAAAAGTTTTAATCATATTAAAGTAGAAGGAAAATAATTATGAGTTGTAGGAAATGATGGAGGAAATCAAGTTTAAGGTTAGTATTTAATCCTGCTAATTTATTTGACTATTTCACATCAGCATCAAGAAGGACCTTGAAAGTCACTTTGAAATGTTTACCAGGTTGTTTTTTTCTGGAGTCATGTGAACCGTTATAATTCTATAGAGGCATAGTAAATGAAGTTAATTTGTTGAGACATGTGCTACGTGTGAAAAGGCAGCGTGAGAACTATAATTACTTCTTACAGATAAAGTAATAGTAAATGAAAGGTCATTCAAACATTTTTCAATTATATGCAATTATTTCCAGCATTTAGATAAGTACTCAAAAACGGAATCAATGAAACAATGTTTCAATTGAACATTCATAGTATCACTTGAAATTGAACGGTTTCTGAAATTAATCAAAAAGATCACGTGTGTCCCACGCATGATTATATTTACTTCCTTTTGAGTGATAAGTTAGCATGAAATACTAGACTGGAAAACCCAAATATATGATATCGTTCAGTCTTTTCCATTCATTTGTCAATCCTTTCAAAGTCAACCTTTGTACAGTTTTATTAATTTCATTCAATTTTACGTGCATTCAACAAAATTGTCAAAGATTACGGTGTATGTGTAACATGTCAATAAATATGAGGTGTTCGATATACCAAACACAATTAAGTAATCCAATTCGTATTGCAAGTTGTACGCAATTACATTATTTTTGCTTATCTATGTGGCAGGCAACCGTATTTTTAGGTACAACCAAAAAGCGAAATGTTGTTAATGAACTATTTTACTACCTAATTGTTGTACAAAATCTTCAAGAAAATCTTTCTTTCGATATGATCTGATATTTTACTTGCACTGAAACATAATTACGAAAGTAAAATGCATCGTCATAAAGTAAGTGATAATCTATCAGTATAAAAATCTGTAGAGGATGGACGGATGCAATTTACAATATTCCAGTCATGGTGACAAAATCCGGTTATAAATTAGAATTCATGCACTTAATTGGATTCCACAAACCAACAAGACTGCCGACACCCTAACCGGTATATTCATTAAGAAGGTTTGAAAAACTGAAACAATGCGGAAATGATTCTTCGTGACCATTTCAAAATTCGAAATGTTAACAAGCTTTTACATGTGAAATCAAGTTGAGCATGCAGCCCAAGAGCAGTAAATGTTATAAGAATAAAAAAGCCTGCTTACCCGAAGAGCTGGTGGAAGACCGTTCAAAAATCCGTTCATGATGGTTGGTTAATTGAAGCGTCGTTGCTAATCAAAAAAATTAACTTATTGCAAGGGAACTTATCCACTTATCTTGAAAACTTTAAACACAATTTTTCTCTCCAATCGAAACTTTCCTAGTTGAGATGTTATCCATCCGCTGGACAAAAGGCAATTAATGGATAGTTTTAACTGCGCTGGCTAGATATTCTTTCGCAAGGCTCCTCTCAGTCGCTTGGTTAAATACAGAATAGAGTATCAATGGCTCTGAATAGGCCAAAGTCAACGAAAACTTACAAATAAAAATACAGATCGACATTGGATTTGCCTTACCTTATTAATAGTTATACGCTCGTTAAAGAAGTATATTCGCATGCGCAAACTAAAAGCTCAATAATATTGCTGGATATATATTTAAACTGTTAATAATGATGGAGAATCATATACAAAGACCACTTCATTTAATTCACAATGGATTTTCATTGATATCCATACGTCCAAGGCTACCATGAACGTATATAGTAAATAGATGATATCAAATCATTCATATTGAAGTGTTCCCATAATGAAAATCCTCTAACATTTCAGTTGAACTTAGCACTTACTCTGAATCGGCGGACAGATCTCTAATTTGACATGATTTGTGATTTCCAAATAGTAATAATTTAGGGTAATCCGATCCAGTTCTCTCAAGATTTTATGGGATTTCAAGTGATCATGGCGTGACTTTCGCTCTCTAAAATTGAGTTTAAGTTGCGAAACTATTTCCGAATATTAATATCACCAGCCTTTTATCCTAACAATGAATTATGCATTAATAGCCTATATTTTTTCTTCCATTACGTTTTTAAATATTTTACTTAGAACGTTAGGAAGCCAATACCGGATTTGTTGCACATCCGCAAAACGGGATATGCAGTAAATAAATATGTACATAGAAGGTATGGTCAAGAGGGATTTGCTGAAATTTCGGAATATCCAACTAGATTGTGATTTGTCAAGGTGCATTCATATTTTTTTCTCATAACACTAACATATAGGTACAAGACGAAATTTTCCATTGCATTTGTTTCTTTATCATCAAGTTCACAAGTCACTTATGGTTCGTCCGCGTGTCAATCAAACAAAACCGATAATGATGTCATCATAAGTAATCAGCGAGATGCACAAAGTAACTCGTGATTGTCGCAATAATAAAATAGAACATCGATGTTTAGGAATAAATGAATACACATGGCAACTTAAACCATGACATGATTATTTATAAGCAATTTTCTTTCACTTTCGCAAACATTTTATGTCTGGGGACTTGCCGGCTTTGCTTTTTAAAAGATTTATTATTTTCTTTCTATTGTTCTTACCAAGTACAGTTAATAACCCGAGTAGTGGCAGTTTTTCACAAAAACTGACCCATTCCTATAGCGACCAATTTCCATTTATTTTGAGTAAAAGTCTACCATTGCCCCGAAATACAAGCTAATACAGCTAATTGTTGCAATCACAACTAATTGTGTATATTAAGCTACATGGTAACCATTTATTCAGCCAATTTAACTAAGCTTCTAGTGTGAGCATAAGGACCTTAGGATATAAAGTTACTGAATCTATTAGAACCGGCCCCTTACTCACGGTTAATTGTCGGGATAGGACATTTTAAATAATAATTAATCTGGCAGCGAATGTATTACAGGAAGAAAAAAGTTGACCATGAAAGTAACTAGTTATTTATTCGTTAATTACTACATGCAGTTTTTCATTTATGAGTTCACCATTCTGCTATTTTTAATTTTTAAAGCTGATCAGTCAATGCACCAGTTTGAGAATTGTTTTAGTGGATCTTCCCAACATATTTCTTGGGAGGTATGAGAATACTAATTAGCCAGACATAAAAAAAGACACTGTAAGAATTAAATTCAAGTTTCTACATTTAAATAATTTCAGGGCCGGTGGTCCAAATTGGCCTGTCCTTTTAATTAAGATAGAATTTGAATTCATGAAATGTATTTCCGCATGCATGGGAAAAATATTTACCTTGCTTTCTAGTAAAACTACCGTACAGAGAACCTATTTCTATCAAATAGTTTAATTACGGATGCAAATACTTGAATGCAAGTTCAATGCTGTAGAATTAAAAAGCTTCTGGTTCAACCTTGAAAAGCGTATTATAGTTTCAAAAATAGAAATTAGCTATGTATTTGTGTGAAATAAAAACGCCTTATTTGAGTTATAGCAATAATGAGTAGTTTCTTAATGTCGGCAGATGCGATACTCCTTCCTACACTTCCACTCCTTCGCGTGCCTAATCAATTAGATCATGGGAATGCCATCTGCTTACTATACCTTAAGATCAAAACATTTGCCCATTTGCGATCATTTTGGCATTGACTACCATTGATTTATACACGTCAAAAGTATGATCTATTATGAGTGTTGGTTCGAATTCAGATCAAGATCAACAGTTTTGTTCGGCCTGTACTTATTATAAAGTGGTTGAATTGAAACCGCATTCAGCTTTAGGAAAGCGCAGGCTTTCTTTGAAAACAGGCATACTATTCACTATTCATCCAATAAAAAGTAGTAAAAGTGGACTGCATTACGATGCAGTATAAAAATGAAATAGAGCGTGAAAAAAATGAGATAGCTTAATCGACGTTTTAGCAGGCTGTAAAATTTAAAGGTGATTTTAAACATTTTTATGAGTTGACCTTTATTTGATGAAGGATGGGGGTGGCATTTTATGCAAAAGTCAATAAAAGCCCAATAAATCATTAAAGTAAATGTAATAGTAATAGGGTACTATGTATTTTATTTCTCACAGATTTTTTCCCAATTTTAGCACACGTTCCTTCACTCCACAAGATTTGACTACTTTTTAGACACAGCTGTGCTTATCGATTCACTACTTGTAAAATACATACGTAAAATATGAAAAACGAGAAAAAGATTAAATTGACATGTCATTTATAGTGTATTGTATTTAGGTAATTATTTATCATTCCTACAGTATTTTATACTACTTTAAGAGACTACGTACCGCAGAGCAGTAAAGCAAGATGAAATTAATCTTTTCAATTGTTTACTACCAAATACTAATTACTCTGCATTCTTGCTCAAACACTCCACAAGTCTTTTCCTTAATGAAATTGCGAATAAGATGTGACACACCAGAAACAGTAGTACATTCACAAATTACTTTGTTCATAATACCTACATATCTATACATTATTTTTTTATCAGGTAGTTAGACACGATAGAATGGAAAACTACTTAAAGCTATAACATCCATTTTTACTATGCGTAAATATGTATATTAAAATATGCACGATCCAGAAACAAAGTCCCAAAAATAATACGTGTATGTGTAAGTGTGTTCATATTGATTATATAACGTGATACATTTACTGTCATTTTCATCCGTTCCCTTCACTCACTCTCAAGAGGAAAACCTTAATTAAACTTGATTGTACGTATTTGTTGCGATCTTAATCAAAAGAAAACATCACCCTAAAATTAATCAATACACATATTATTGCTACAGTCCAAGCACTGAATGTTGAACTAGGAAAAGAACTAGAAAAGGAAACCTATATATTCTTACATTAATTCCAAAAAAATCAGTAAGAAAATATTAGGAAAACACTACATAAAATCTATAAATTGTTTGCCTTTTCAGCAACCTCGTTGGAAAATTAATCACACTTCCCCACAACAAAAAAAAACTAGAAATTGCATTTACATTTGTAAAAATAAAGCTGGCACGAACGAAAACGAAAGAAGGAATATAGTAACAAAGTTACCAATCTCTTTGGAAAATCAGACTATCAAACAAAAAAATTTTTGACCTAGGAAAACCTTCTGTCTCATTCATATTGAAAATATACAGAGATGATAAATGAACTAAATTTTCTTCGTGTCAACTGTAGCAGTGCAGCATTTGCTATGAAGCAAAACATAGAGAGACGAGCAACTTATTCAAAATTTGAATCTGCCGCGTCACCATCCTTTCTTAGTTGTGTATACATTTCTGTGCGATTTTAGGTTCGTCTTAAAACTAAATAAAATTAATGCGTCGGGCAGCTAAACACAAGTACACTTCCACTTCGAAGCTTAATAATCAGAGCCATAACAACGGTCAGTCTATCCGAGAATAGGTAATCTGCAGTAATCTTCAGAGGCTAAAACAAGTCCCCCAGGTACTTCTTTCAACAGTCTAATACACTCACAATCATCTTTTACTCACTTAATTGCTAGACACACAACGACTTGATAAACTTACTTAAACTACACTATTCGTTTTTAATTTGCAATATTTTACGCTAACATTGCTACAAAACACCGGACTCTAAAGTGGGAAACCGGGATGTGTGCTGGATGATACATTTTTATTATGTAGCATTGAATGACAACAAAGACTAGCTTGAATACAAATTTGCATTCCCATGAAGTAGAAAAGACAACAACATTACAAACATACATAATAAGTTTTCCATTTCACAACAATTATCATTCGGATTAACTTGCCGAAACCCCAAATTGTATCCATTTTTCTTGTTTCCGGCCCTTTCACTTACGCAACATTTTCAGACGACAAAGTCAAAGGTGAAAGCCGTTAAACAAAGCGCAAAATTAAGACCTATTATCGTGGAAGAGCACTTACAAATATTTCTTTAAGCTTAAGGCGTTGAAGTATGAGATACAAAAGTACTTTCACTTTTTTACAAACGTCTAAGAATAAATACAAAATGCTGAGCATTTGTTTTTTCTAATTGTTTCTTCCATTTTGTATTTTTTTCAAAGGGTTCCTTCAGATTAGAGAGAATACAGAAACAATGTTTACTGAAATAATTTAATTTTACTTTTGACTCAATGCTTTATCCTTTTCCATTTGTGTCGGTAAAATTTTGTTTTAGTGAATTTAAAAAACTAGGAGGGACCGCCAAAAATATTTTAGGTCAGAGGTCAGTATAAGAAAATTTAGATTTTGCGGGTTTGTATGTTGGCAGTTCAGATACGTTTTTGTGTGAGAGTTAGCTAATGAATACACGTAGAAAACTAACGACGATAATGATGCAAGAAACAGATTAAGAAAATGTTGACTCACAAGTAATTAGTTGTGTGTGTTTGATTACTTTCAAAAGATAATGTTAGGTTGTCAACCTAGTTTCATCGTCGTCTTGTACTTACGTACATTTCATTTATGATTTAATCGTCATTCTCATTGCTACCTGGAATCAACGCAGGCATTCGTCTTTTCCCAATGAGCACATCAAGCAACCGCACAGTAGCCTTGATACGCTTGTACTTTTGATGTGCTTGTTCCATTTCCGGGGTAGAATATTTTTCGTCCTTCTGTGGAGGACGTCCTGTCATGTTCTGAAAATCATTTTCGAACCGTCGAAACGCTGCCCTCATCCTACGCTTCTCTTCTTTAGCCTGGCGGTACTGTGTCTCGAGTTCCCCCCTAGTTCAGTTAAACAACTTTATTTAGTTGGTTATCTAACTTGGGTATGTTTTTTTTTAAATACAATTCAAAATGTTTATTTTTTACGTACAATGACATGTTGTTGAAGCTTTCATTCCTTTCATCGTGCTGTTCATCTTCCGGATTAAGCAGCTGGCGACGTTCTCCAGACGACCATATTTCAGTTGCCAAGGATAGTCTCGCAGCAGATTCCTCCTGAGCTGCTCCACTAAACTCCAAAGTCTCATGTTCCAAGATAGGAGCCAAGTCCAGGGCTGCTTCCCGGATACACACAATCTTGACACTTTGTCGCTTAATGGCTCTATACCGCTCGTACAAGGGCCGGACAATGTCTTTCTCCTGTTTTGAGCTCGGTCTCCCATGGCGTTTTTCTAAGACCAGAAGTTGTCTCTGCATCACACACTTTTCTTCTTGGAGCTCATCACTATTCATTTGCTCTATATCATCGATTCGATTCTGGGCTCGTCGCTTCTCACCCAAAGTCCGTTCAATTTCCTTCACAGTGGATTCCAAGTAGCGTGCATACTCTGGCGTCCCCTTAGTAGCTGGGATGGAGTTCCCCCGATTCACCGACAAGATGTTAGCACTTACTCCGGAAAATGCTGATAAATTGTGCAAGCAAGCAGGGTCTTCACGGATCTCTGCAAAAGACATCACGTAAAATGACTCAATTTTAGAGATTTACTTCAGATACTTAAGATAGGTAAACATTGCAAAGTAAACTATTATTACTTACGCTTAAGATCTTTCTTGGCTTTTGACATTTGCAACACAGCCTTGCGCATTTCTTTATGGCTGAGCTTGTCGGAGTGAGATGGCCTGTAACCATACACTTGCTCATACTCTTGCTCCATCTTTTTAAGTGTACGCTTGAGCGCAGTAATTTGGCGTGACAATTCGTTCATTTTTGTTACTGGATTTCCATCCAAATAACCTTGTCGGCTAATTGGAGGGTCCATAGGAGCTTGATGCAAGGGTGGACTGGGAGGAATATCTATTCCTTCTTTGCCAAGTACGCTGTTTCTTGGAGATAGCATTACCTCATCATCAGCACTCTAAAATACCAAATTATGTAAGAGTGAAGTCTTATTTGCTGGTTTTCCCAGGTTGCCTACTTGAGATTGTGACATTTTTTTACTTACAGTTCCTCCCAGAGCAGCCCTGATGGAAATTAGATTTCCATGTTCAATACTTTTCTGGTACTCTTGCTGTTGCTGCTGCGCATTTGAGAAGCCCAAAGCCATTAGTTTTTCAGAAGTTTGGCTTGTCTCATCCTCTACTTCTTCAATTTCCACAGTTGGCACCCCATTCGTCTCTTCTGCCATTTCTTCTTGTTGCTAAAATAAGCAAAACAAGAAATTAGTACTGCTGTTGTAGGTTATGCAACGTTTTCAAAGTCAGAGTACAACCCGTGGCCACATCGCTCTCACCGAATCAGAGGATGATGATTCAGATGCAGTTGGACTGGGTAGCTCCACATCCTCGCATTGCTCCAATGCGGTTTGCACTTCAATATCAACGTCCAATGGTTGCTTCGCAGCAGCCTCTCGCTTGGAACTTCGATGACGTCGCTTGTGATGATGATGGGTCTTTTTCACAGGCTGTGGGACCGAGCTCCAATTAGCTGATCTTTCAAGCTGTCTCTGAAGCTCAGCTTCATAGTTTTCAGACACTGTCACCTTCCTCATCACATCAAACTGTGGTTCCGCTCCCATACCAAAATTTTCTGGGGTTTCCGTAGAAACACCATCAGATTCGCCAGTAAGAGTTTTTTCCTCTTTCAAACATCCACGTAATCCACTGGATTGGTTGGAATTATCTCCAAATTCCTGTCCAATCTGCTTCACCTAATGCAAAAAAACAAAATATTTAAAATTTCCAATTTTCTCCATCACAAATTTCGCAAATGTGCACAAATACGTCACAGTTTTAATAATTTTCTTCAACAATTTTTCTAACCATGTCTGAAAATTGATTCAAAAATTGAGCCCCTTTCTGTTGATTGAAACCGTCATGACTAAGAGTTCGCTTAAAGTCAGAGTTTCTGTCAGTATCGTTCAGGCTCTCGTCATCAGAAACCGATCTAATGACTTTCTTTTCTTGGCCCTGTGAAGTGCTCTCGTGCCTCTCCTTCCGCTTTCTGTCTAGCTGTGTTGTCTTCCCATGTAAGCTTCCAATTGAATCTGATAATCCCTGTTGCAGGGGCTTGAAGCTAGCACTGCAACTACTCGCGGATCCTCTCCGATTATATAGAGACATCATTTCCTGTTCAATTTGCCGGTCATCCTTGGATGGAGGAAGAACAGAGAACCTCGACTCAGGAACAGAGTCACCCTGAATCCCGTCAATAAGTATTAAACACATTGTTAAGCAACTTAAATTGATTTTTAATTGCCTCCCAGTTGACTACTAATAATGCCAACAGTTTAAGCGAGCACTTCTTTCGAGGCTCAGAATTCAATAGAGAATGCAATAAAAACGGCCCGCGTTTGAATTTTTCCAGTTTTATAAAAGAGTTGAGTTCTACCCTTGCACTAGATTCACTAGATAAAACTTCTCTAACCATTGATCATTGAACATGGGAATGTAATAAACTTTTTTTTCTAAAAGTTGTACATTAAAAATGCAAAAGCCAATGTCATTTGCAAAGTGATTCAGAAAAAAAAATGAAAACCGTTTTTTACAACTATCGATGCTTTTTGTTTTTAAAGCTGAGCCGTAATTTAATTGCCACTAAAGCCTGAAGCACTGCGGCCTTCTTGCAAGCAGCCCTAACCTTCGGAGTTTCACTTTCGAGACTCAACTGAAAAGTTAGTGGAAAGAAGCGCGGGTTACCCCGTCTTATATGTTTGACTTTTTACTTCACCGCTTCACCCGCAATTTCATTTCGTTACTAGTTTTGGTTAACAGAATGTTTCAGCTTATTCATTTCCCCCCTTATCATCGCATGAGGTAATCTCTCCATTTTCCCTCACTCCACCACATTCATTTGGGAGTTTGCCAAAGGTATTTGCAAACTTGTCAAATGCCGAAAAGCAAGTGGGCGCGTACAAAAATACATTCTTTCCGATTCAATTCGCAATGACAATAATAACATGAGAAGAGGAACAGTTTCCATTTCAAGAAAGATTTGTAGTAGCGTTTCCAAGTGTTTCCATGTATCCACGTAAGGAAACGTAAACATTCGATAACCGAATAGTGAATCGGATGATAATACTCTAAGGATTTTGTTCTCAGAAGGGAAAAAATGCCAATTACAGTTTCTCATCGCCAACTCTAGCTAAGCCATACCGTACAACGGTTTCGAAAATTATCGGTGCATTCCTAATTCTTTTCTACTTAGCGAAGCGTTTTGAAAGCGTGAATATCGTGGGTTGCAATGACCATGATGATTAGACGGTGGTTGGCGTTTCATGCTCTAAGTATTTTTATTCGAATAGTATGAAAATACTGAATTAGAAACCGAGTAATGTCGCTATCAACCTGCTACTAACTTACAGTTTACGAGCTTTGCGGAATGTCCTGAGACAACAACACTATCCTTCAACGGCCATTTGTTTTCAAGGTTTAATGAAAAGAGAAACGTTATCTATTTTATGACACATTCCCAGTTCATAGTCCGTGCCGTATGTTAATATAAAGAGACAACATTAAAGAAAACCTTAAGCAAAACATCCTTCTCTTACTTGTAAACACAAGCCCATCATCAGCTCCACGTTAATAGGAAGCACAGAGCACATTGCCCCTGAAGTAATTTCGAAACACGATCTACACAAAATTTATTATTACAAAACAAGGATTCACATTCCACTACACTTTTTCATGACATTAAAACCTCTACTGAAACTACTAGTTGAAACAAATTTTTTACAGATTTTACAATTCACTGATTCATAAATGCGAGCAACTAGGCTCGAGTATACTTGACTTGGACTTTTATGGGATTTCAAACGCCTACAAGTTTAGCATAAGAGCTTCTCGGAAGTAGTAAAGATATTTGTTAGATTTTTTTTGCGGTACATTAACGTTCCGAGTCCGAGTACTGACTGAAAGCAAGAAAACTGGAAGACTCTGATCAAGTTCAAATCAGAGTTGTAGTGAATATCATGAATCTATTTAATGCCCAAGTTAAATGTTTGCGCACGAGTTACTATGCATTACAGTGGATTGCTGCATCACAGTCACAACTAAAGTAATTGATTTGGGAGGAGCACGCATATTTTTCCTGGAGAGTGGAAGTCCAGCTTCATGCAGTCAACATGTATTTATTATGCCATGCTCAGCGCAATCAAGATTATGATGATAGACAAATTCCGTAATATACATTCGCCACACATGAATAAGATTTTTATGCAAAAAGGTAAATCGACAAAAAAGATCACGTAAACAACACATTAACCAGTCAAAGTAATACTGCTTACTTTCAGACATTGCGCTTCCATTCACATTCGCTAAAAGACTAAATCACTTTTAAATGTTCCTTTACCTAAAGACTATTTGTAATCATAAGAGGATTAACGTTGTATCTAAATACTTATAGGACATAAAGCCAACAAATGTATTAGACTACCACGAATATCTCGTCATGGCTGTGATGACCATTGACTGACAAACTGACAAATGCAGCAAAAAAAGCTTTTAGTGGTATCAACAACATGAGCAAATTAGATGGAAACATATATTTAAGTAATGAATCTATTCAGTATTTCGTTTGTATGTGATGAAATGTACGAATGTGGCATGGATGTAAGCAAGAGTAAGAATGAGAATTTTCCAATCCTAAATTGCTTCCTATTTCGTTACCAATGTTGCAATAATAATAAATCATATAAATTAAAGCACTACTGGAAAAGGTAGCTAAAACTGGTAATGTGAAACTAATCCCAATTTTTCTTGCGCTGTCTACAGTGATCTATGACCTTGGGAAGCTCGCGGGGACATACTCTGAAACATCATAATTTATTTTCTGTGATTATGAAAACGCCAAAAAAAGAGTAAGCATGGAACAACATTCCATCGTCTTCTTAAAATCTGCCGAGACATTTTAGAACAAAATATATTTTCCCACAAAATGGAAAAATACCCAATGCGAAGTTACATTACATAAATCTCTTGCAACGATAAGAATGAACATTTATTCTTTGGGTATTATTACTCCTTCCTCGTTTCAATTCCCATTGGTTTAGATTCTACGACTCTAATACAAAAGCAATGTAAAAACATTGACATTGGTAAACGCACAATATATTAATAAAGAAAATCCCTTGGATTGTATGTTTATGTATCTTAAAGTTGAAGGGTAAATTATACCACGCAAAGAGGAAACATAAAATATAACAAGTCCATTTGTAGTTTTTGCCCTTGAATCACCTCATTGATCCTGTTTTTCGTAAACAAGAGCTTTTGTAAACATACGTGTACCTATAGTCAAGGACATTCTAATAGTAAACTCTACCATACATATAATATTGTGTCTTGGTGGATGAAACAATCAAAATCACGGACAATCAGAGCACCATATTGAATTCTGCAGTGGCTGTACATGGTCAACCATACTCATTCCGTTAAAAGTTAGCCTTTAAAATTTTTATATTCAACGTAAAAAAATCATGGCGATTTAATGTGCGAAAATACATTACGATGGCTCATAAATTACGCCCTTCATCTCAACACACTATAAGTCGTTTATACGAGTTTAGGTGCAAACAGAAGAGTAAGCGACTAAAAAGCATTTCCATTTCGAACATATAAAGTTTTATGAGATTTTTAGGAGCGAAATGAGATCACACGCTTTTAATGACAGTATTGTTCCCTGCTGACAACAGAAAATAAATCTCTCCTCTCATCAAACCACGTGGGGTATCTTTCTTTTTTAACTTTTCTACTATGCACAAGCTTGTCCTCGAAATCTTAAGTGAAAGCATTCTCTTTATTGTTCATCAAAAGAAAAGTTATTGCGTACCTGTTCATTCCTTTCTCCTGGAACACCTGGGGATTCCCTGTCACTTGTCATGAGGTCAACCTCGGGTGAAACGGATGAACGCACAGTTGTTTTTCGAAACTTGAACATTTTGCTCCTTCTTACATTAATTCCCACTTCGCTCCGGATGAATTTAGGTAAGGTATGTCAAGCACACAGATTAAAGGATAAAAAGATGTGTCAGGTATCAAAATTAACGTGCAGCTATCCTTCTACTATTTGGCTTTCGTTTTTCTCAGAACTGTGTGAGCAAAAGTGATAAAAATACGAAAAGTTAGAGCGGCTATGTTTATTAATTACTTCCTTTTTTTATTAGTACTCTTCATTGGTTTACAGCTTGTAAAAATCCTTTTCATATTTGTAATTATGTCCAACTTACCAGTTTTCTTATGGCTGTTTCAGAAAGTGTGTAGATACAAGTCTTAGTGCAATCATTGGTAGCCTCTGTAGGATACTCAACTACTCATCAGAGTCTCTGAAATAAACAAATAAAATTTATTGATAAAACATAAAAGATTCAAATTGCCCCATTTTATCTGTATGACACATTAAGAGTCCGCATGTAGGCATTTATTACGTAACGCAAAGTGATGGCATGGAATGTCATTTGAAGGGATGCAATATAGATAAATGTGCAGCAAAGTCAACAAATGCTATGCTATGACAATAATAATAATTAATGTTATCGATTTTTGTTGATTATCGTTTGTGGGTTAATTTATAACCAACTTCTGCAAAGAAATTATTCTATGCTGCGCTTGTTTAGCAAAAAATAAATAAATAAAAACGTTACATAATAGATAAGTGGCAGTTGCTTGAACAGGAAATAAAATCGATCATTACTTTCTCTGAAATAATTCCTTTATCCTCTTTTATCACTTGCACACATTTTAAGTTCCTCATTAATTCCATGCCGGTGAAAGAAAAACCAAGCCCACAGAAAGAACAATTCTTTTTTAACATTAACAAATAGGTAGTTTGGTATGAATTGCGCAGCATATTTTAGAAAAATCGATGCATTTTTTATGTACCATTCGTTATATGTATTCCTACAAAATCAATAAGAATAAAATGCATTTCAACTATGAACATTATGCTCAAGTGTCATGCAATGAAAGCATTTCGTACCTGAAAAGTGCCAATCTATACAATACGGCTTATTTACTCTGTTGACAATGTGGACTTCCCTCATGCACTAAAGCTTGTTCCAAGTGGGTAAACTACTTGAGAACAACTTACTTCTTTGCTTCCATGAATTTGTTATAAGAAACTTTGAATTAAATCTCAAGTCGATTTTAATTAAGTAAAGTACCTTTCATTATTCAATTAAATGGACTTGTGAGGAAAGAATTTAATTTACAGAACTTCTGAGCTACTTGATAGCAGTAGCTACTTGGTGTCACCCTATGAACGTATGTATGTATAGAATTTAACAAGATTCCCAAGAATGCAATTTATTCTGGTACAACTTTTTTCAATGAATGATTTAGTGCAAAAGTTATCGTAAAGTGTGACTTGGGAAGGTCAGCAAAATAATTTATTTCTATGGATGATATTTACCTTACGAAGCACCCGTCTCCGATCTTTGGATCGCATGCCAGAGCAAACTTGTACAGTTGGAAATAATAAAGTAGCAAGTTTATTCGGCAAAAGGTTCACGCTTACAAAACTCTCACAAAACCCGATTTGACAACGCTAAACATCCAGGCAGTGTAAACCAGGGCCATATAATCAAACCAGAGTCATTTAAAATTGCATTAGCGTCTACAACGTGACAAGCGTCTCGTATAGTTAACCTCAACACACTTTCACAAGAAAAAAGTCAGAATTTACCACTGCAGTAGCGCCTAGCGAAAACGCTCTAATAGAAAACAGAGTTATTCGGTTGTTTTGATTTTACTCGGATAATGATAATGTATCAGTGACTTGATTCTTTCTCTTTTGCCAATCATTGGCACGTGTCCTCTTTACTATACACGATCAACTCTGATTTTTTTTCTTTGCCAGTCCCACCGAGAAAGCATCATATAAACTTGGTATGCCTATAAACCTCTACGTAGGTATACTTCAGGGAGCAAAGAAATACGCTTGAATATACTCGTCTAGTTACGTCCACCGATTCGAACTACTTCGATTCGCCACCAGGGCACAGCCTTAATACTAGAATTTGCAGCAATGTGTTGAGCTCTGTCCGTGTGAGGAGTGTGTGGGCCAAGCAAGCGGGAGAAAGACCAAGTGAATGAAGGCATTATAAAGAAAAGGAAAAAAGACCTCTTCCTTCCCATTCTCCGCCGTAAAAGCTGGATTGTGTATACAAAAAAACTGAAATAGGAAAATTCTAGAATCTCGAGAGGAGCTTTGAGTTGGTCGCATGTAGTCTAATGTTTACTCTCCCGACCTGGTAAACTTAGTTTTTAGAGTAAAGATAGAACAACCAACTTGCCTTTCACCTACTCTTGGTTCGTTCACTTGTATCGATTTTTTCACGCTATATTCATATATGCGCATAAGAGAAGCTTAAGGTGCCAGAAAAAAATACTCATGTTTTTCGCTTCCAGCGATGCTTACTTCATGAGCTCAATTGCTTACATTAAAATTGCTAGTGCTTGTAAACCTAGCATATGCAGAAAGTGAATGAAGTTGTATTGAAGGAGTGGCGAATTCACTAATATAAAATGAAGTACTCGCATTGTAAGTTATACTTAAAAAAGAAAAGTAATTTCATGTATGTCTTTTTTTAAATAATTTAAAACAAGTCTACATCGCCTATATTAAAAGTTGAAAGGTACCTTTTCATTAGTGGTAGTCATGTATTATTAAAAGCTTCCAACCTTATGTCTGTCTCATTTTATTTTATAAAAACAATGTTTTTGCAGTCTTCTCACGTTTTTGCGATATAGGCTTAAGAAAAATGTATTGTGGAGGATTCTACAATACCTTAATATAAATGTACTATTTTATATCACACTATCTGTGAAAAACTCATCTAAGCTAAAAGAAAGTGAAAATGGAGAAAGCAAACTTTCAGCTACCCAAACACATAACTAGTTAAACCAAGACAAGGTAAAAGCAAACTTTTCCTGCAACCTCATTTCATACTTGAATGCCACAGTTTACTTGAGTAGTTTTGATGGTAAGGAAAAGGTCTAGGAAACCTACCAGCCCCATTTCTTTTTTTAGGTAACCAATATATTATTAGAAATTCGAATGATTATGGTCAGCGTTAATTTGTTTTTTTTTTCTTCCTGGTCCATCTTGCGCTTCACTGTACCTATTGCACCTTTACATTTTCATCTTTTACGCTTTAAAAATGTACAGACGAATCGGTATAATTCTGTCAATTTATTTCCCAAGCGAAATACTATATGCTGGAATGAAGCCAAAGCCCACCGGAAATAAAATCAAACTCTTTTCGTTATGCTATAGACCAAAGTTTTTGGCTTGTACGCATCATAATTCGTCTCTTTTTCTAGTTCTCTTCCTTTTGCTTCTATAGATTTCCTTTTAAAGAATTTCTTCATACTCACGTGATGGATGATGGGATGAGGCTCACGTAACCGAAATCCTGCAGCTAGCGTCTACAAAACCTCGTGGGCTCTATCCCAGCTTTAATCTTTACATGAAATGATGAAAGTGAAATTGGAACAAGTCAAAACGTAAGGCGAGCTTTGAGCTTTTTGAGAGTAGGAGCTTTTAGACTATTACGCAATTATACCGGCAGAAAGATACAAAGTTATAGACTTACATCTATTAGTTCCCAAGGGAATATGTGTAGTAATATCTACAGATATTGTTGTATGTACATTTCTCATTCATATGTATTACTCAATATTTCCAAGCATTTTGGTTGTTGGTACCAGAAGCTAGGATTTACCTTTATTTCAACACGCTAGCAATTTCAGCTTATAAACACAAATCTTCGCCCTATCATTTTTCTTAAATGGATTGGCCAATTACGAATGCAACGCACACATGTCCGAGTCCCGGTGTTCTAGCAATTTACGTTGTAAAAAGGTTTCATGGGAGTAGGTAGAGTCCATAGACGATCATGACCAAGGACAAATCTTCCCGCAAAATAGTTTCATATATGGAAAATATTTGTGTAAAAACAAGTATATATCTCACTCTAAGCTTGAAGCCTTAAAATATCATCTCATTTTGCCACTGCAGAGAGAGAGAGGGACTAAAGGAGATGTTTAGGCTTAGATTAGACCAATATAACTGGTCCCCTCTAATAATAAAGTTGTATTAATAAAACTCGACTTGCTAATATATTTGTAATTCTCTAACTGTAATACTTCCTATGTTTGAGCCATAAACACTCGGGTTCTATTTTTATACCTTCAAAAGCCCAAAAATAGGAAAATTCACTGAGCAAGTAAGCAAAAGGAATTTATAGATTGTTGGATAAAAATAGAAAATGATCTGAATAGACGTATCCTTTGTGTTAATGCCTTACATCCTCTTTGGCTTCGAGGCAATTCCGAATTAGCACCGTAAAATAATGATTTTGCAAGAGGGCTCATGAGGATAAAAATAGGATACGTGGAAATTAAGTACTTTAAGCTAGTCCGAAACAGATACCGTACTAACTCCGGTTAAAATATTGGTCATCCGAAAATGCTTCCTAAAGAAATGAGAATTATGTAAAGGAAAGCTAAATCCCATAAAAGGAGTAGAAAATCCAAATATTTGGCTCACATGACGTAAGCCAAGGTTTCTCCAGTTCTATAGAGATCATGATCAACAAAAAAATCGCTTGCGTAGTAGCGTGAAGTCCAAGTGCGCCATAAAAAGATCAAGAGATGTTCTCTATTCCTAATGACCGGGCAATTTATTTTAGTTTCAGTGCCATTAGTTTATCTGGCATGCATTACGATAAGGAATCAATTAGATGTTGTAAATATCGATATCTAAAACACAAATTATATCGTAATTACCTAAAAGAGTCATATATTCTAGCCTTAGTAAATATGCAGTGGTTGTCATTTACAGTAGATGTATTTATTTTGCTCCCTAATTAAATAAGTCTAGTCCAGAATTAATACAGAAGCTGAAAAAGATTAGGTGGACAGCATTTCATGGCTCGTGTAGGATTAAAGTCTGGAGAGTATAGGATTGAGCTAACAAGTTTAATCTGGTCGTCGATCTCAAAGTTAATTTCCAACATGTAAAGTCACCTAAATTCATTTATCAGGTAATGTAACTCACAATTAATCTTTTGTAAAGGTCACAGTCAGGAAAAATGCAACTGATATAACTCAAATACCACTTGTCAACTTCATTTTATAACAAGTGTAGATTTAAATGAGTGTGATTTGCAAATTAAAATTTGGTAATAACTGCTCTGGTTGTTGTGAAAAAGGTTTTAACTAAGCAGGACTTGATAAAGATAAGTAAGTAGAAACTTTGATTAATTCAAATCTAATCTAATTTTAAGGCGATTTATTCTGGAAAATATGGATGCCATAAAAATGACTTGAATATTCAATATTACTGATTAAAACGTGGTGTCAACCAAGAAATGACAAATATTGCACAGTTGCAAATAATTTTTAAAACTACAGTAGTCTTGTGAAGGTCAAAACTTTTTTATTTTTCAAGGAAAAAAGCATAGGACATTAACCTAAAATATAGATAATCTTTGACATTTTATTAATCCTACATATTATTGTAATTTAGAAGAGTAAAGAGTGTATCAGATGCACATAAATGCTTGTTGGACGGAATGTAAAGTTCAGGTTAAGTATTTAGTTCATTTTATACCCTTAATTTTAATGTAAAACATTCCAAATGAGCTAGAAATTTAAACAGGCCGACACACTCATTCGATCATATTGGGTCAAGGGTGAACTACCTTTTAATTGCACATTGCACGAAACATGGTGATCATGATCACACCAAGGTGCATTTATTCCAGAAAATAAAACTCAAGGAGCTGATAAAGTGGCCCGTATGACTAAGCACATAGAAATGGCAATGAAGTCAAAATTATTGCGCTATAAAATTTAGCAGCAATAAAGTGAGTACGTGGCAGTGGTAGTTTTTCATGGCAACGAATTTTCAACGACATATTTTTTTCTGGTTTTTAGTTGTAGGGATTTGAAGGACAATTCAAATTAATAAAACTATGAAACATAAACCATAGGTACTTTCTACCGAATTTAAGTAAAAAAAATCTATTAAATTTGACGATTGACATTTATTGTAATACAGAAGTAAAATAGAAGTAACTATGGTATTTTTTTTCTTTGAATTATAATGAGCAATTTAGATGATGTGCATGTATGTACATTGACATTCAAAATTGCTTCCACGATACAAATTTTTATTACACCAAACTGTTCAATCGATTGACTATCTTAATAGAGATCACCCTTATTTAAAATTGCAACTTTTTCATTAAAACTACCACTAATAGTATTTTATGCAGAAAAGAGTTTTAATAAAATTTATTGATTTACCTTGACACGTCCACAATGATATTGCCAAACTAGGATGGGCCAATAAGCTTTATAGTTTAAATAGAATTGTTGCTATGCAGTGACATGAAGATCGGTAAAGATGACCCCGTGTAGTAATTTGCGAATAATATTGATTTTTTATATTTTTAAAAACGTTTGACACTACTGACACGTCTTTTAGTAATTAATTTACTATCGGTATTTAATGAACTGATTTGTATTAGTCCCGTAAAGATTAAGTTTAACTTTATAATGACAAATCTTTCTGCAATATTCGTCTTGTTAAAAATAAGCTTAAGCTTTGCAAAACGCAATATATAAAGGAGCTATTCTCGTATTTTCTCAGGCCAGGCCAGAAACATTTGGTTTGGTGAATGTGGTCAGAGGTAACGGCTAATAATACCCACGGTAAAAATACCCACGCCAAAAATAC
>JAANSQ010000038.1:0-63417 GCA_036850885.1 Lepidocyrtinus dapeste
GTGCTTCGCTGCATAGGTTTTTTGCTCTGCACGATAACAATTTTCCTGAACTGTATACCCTTTCCAAGTTTCGACCATATCTCTCCTAAACGTAATACAGCTAGGACTTTTGCTGGAGCAAATATGTAAACTGATAGCTTTAAATTTAGTTATTTTTTGTGACGTAAAAACAAGTAAATATGCTAAAGAAACAGGGCCCATATCCAGCAGTCATAATCAAATACAAAGAGAATAAGTAAACGTAGGAAAATCTAAACTCGATCGAGCTCTTCTCCGTCGTATCAAAAAATCAGATCTTCCCAAGTCAGTAGTCCAAAAATGTATCAGAATTTTCAGAAATTTTTGTAGAAAATGTAAAACTAAGCAAAATGAATCACTTAAATTTTTTAAACTTGGAGAAAATATAGTCACTATAAATAAGGTCGTTTATACTGACCACGATAAACAGTAAAAGTTTTTTTGAGTTGCTGCAAATTTTTTTAATCCTAAAGCAATGAAAAAAAGAAACCCTAAAATTCGACTAAATTATCATGAGAATGTACGACATTAAACAGAAACAGGTTAGAAAGGAAGGATGATTATTATTAGGAGATAAAACTGGAAAACCTTTTCCATTTTGGCCAAAACTTTGACGAAGAAAACATCTTATTGGAGTAAACTTTTTCAAACCGAAATTCATATATCTTTCTTATGGGATACTAACAACTTTTTTCTACGACAGAATTAACAAGAACAAAGAGACTGTGAGCAACTTTTTGAAAACTTTACGCAATCACATGGAAAAGTGTATTATCTTTGTATTGCACACACTACCTTATCAGAGAACATATTGGAAACAGGTTGGTTCAAACAAACTTTGCGTGCACAGAATTTTCAATACAAAACTATTCTTTTGGAACAAAAATTGACCTACTACCGGAATCAATCAAAAACGAAACCAAATAGTATAAAATACCAAACTTCATGAATATAAGTTATTTTGTGTTAACAACTTGAATGGCTTTCATGAACAAAAAAAATCAGACAAAAAGTGAGGGAAATAAGCAAATAAAATGTATTCAGATAGTATGATGTAGAATTTAATAATTGTCAATGTTAGTACTATATCATCATATGCAAGCGTATTATAGAAATATTTTGGTATTAAAACGAAATTAATATCGTCGGCCAGAAATGTTATAATAATATAGAACTGTTCTTGATTCAGCAGCACATCATTAAAATATAATTAGTAATATCAGTAATTTTTTAGAATGATAGCAAAAATTAGGTTGCTAAGATTACATGTTAGGATTAGTCGGACTTTAATTAGTTAGGGGAAGAGACGGTTAAAAACTGTCCCCTGCAAGCATTGCTATGGTAGGACATGAAAATTTGAATCCAAATTCAAACGTACGACCACATTTCAGTCTTTGGTCTTAATCCTAAGTACAATACTGGAACAATTGAATGATTTAAATTACTGGATTGTCTTTATAAATAAATATCAGGTTAAACGTTAAAACATAAATCAATGGAAGTTTTCGTTGCGTAAATGAATACGAGCCGAATTGCCCGAATCATATATACTATTGCTAAAGATGAAGTGATGAAGAGCAAGAGTATCGCTTCGACTTCGAATTTCAGCATGACATTAGATGGTTTCGCAGAGACAGAAAAGTCATATTCAAGCTTATCATTTTCAAGCAGGTTTGGGAAAACTCATTACAGCAATACAAACAAGCACTATAATAACAACTTTTAACTGATTGATACGTAGTGAATAGTGATAATGGAGAGGTTAAAGGATAATACTACACTATAATAAATGGAAATTGAATCTACCTAGTTTTAAATGAAGTAGTTTAGGACTACAATTTTACCTCAAGTTAAAAAAAATGTGTAACAAAATAAAAGTCATAGAGGAAACATCAGTTCCGGAGGCAAATTGTGTTGAGATTGAATTCCGGAAATGAATTGAGCGTGTGCATAGATACAAATACTGAACTAATTAGACAGCGTTATTTTTAATTGTGTTTGTTACGATAAAGTTATGTTCTCCGGGAAAAATAATATATGAACGATTTTCTTCATGAAAAAGCTATTGTTTAGAGTAAACGAGTTCTATTCCAATCTTTTTTTGTACAACGTAAACGTAGATCAAGTCATTTTGTATTAAATATGAATTATAAATTAGAGTTTCTAATGCATAATTTTATGGTAATTCTTGAATTTTAAGTGCTGTAAAAAGAAAATAAAAGTTTTTATTGTATGTTAACAAAACGCAGCTTCGCCAAATGATGTGAGCTACTAGTGGGCAAAATGATTCTAGGAAAAGTTAATGTATTGATTCTGATGAAAATTGATGTAGTATTTACATCATATGTTGAACCTATCCAGTTTTTGAAAATAAATTAGTTTAGACGCTAACATTCGATATTTTGTTTTGTACCATTTATACTTGGTCGGTTTATTTATTTTTCATACAAAGATTTATTTCCCTTAGCAACAATTTCCCGACGCACTGAAGCATACTTTTAATTTAATCGGTGTTGCTGTAATATTTTCTAACGTTTTTCCTATAAGAACCACTTCCTCAAAACCTTTCACACTAATTTCTTCCAATTTCTCGGGGTTTCATGCCTGCATCCATGCATAGCAAGTAATAGTAATCTCCTGCAATCACGTCTATCCGTTGGTCGGTCTGTCCATATGCGCTCTAACCCGTTCTCGTCAATCTAATTCTGAAATCAATCTGAAATTTCATAAACTTATGTAAACACACTATCGCAATACAGCAAAAGCGGTGAAAGGATTTACTTATAGATGAGAAATTAATATATTTGGAAGTCTCGTAAAAGCACTAGTAAATTTTCGAAAAAAAAATTTTTGGCGACAAAATAACGAAATTTCCGGCGACAAAATAACGAAATTTCCGGTTATTTTGTCGCCAGAATTTTTTTGTCGAAAATATACCAGTGCTTTAACCAGAGACCAGAATAAAGTAATTTCTCATCTTTAAGTAAATCTTTTCACCGTTTTGTTGTGCGATAGGGTGTTTACATTAGTTTGTTTAATAAATTTCAGATAAACGATTGACGCGAACAGGTTAGAGCCCATAAGGAAAGACTGACCAACGACGGATAGATGTGATTTGCTATACATTACGAACTCATTTGCTACAGAATATGAATATGGATGTGATGTAAAAGTACACAGCAGCTCTTGATATCAGGTTAGGTCGCAGAATGCAGAGTGACGTGCAGTAGTGAATACTGTAGTAAAATGTTGGGAAGAGGGGGAGTGAAATGATGATGGTAAGATGTAGTAAATCCTTTAAAACTCAAAACATCTGCTTAAAAATTTTACCATAAAGTGTACATCTTCCTTGCTGTCATTCATGTGTCAGACATAATCCGTTACGTTCACACATATCAGATTATAATAATCCTTAGTAAATTACTCAGGATTTAGACATCACGAGACGGGTTTTACAAATCTGTCATTATAGGTTATTCATTCTCACTTCAATCCAAGTGTGGTTTTGTTGATTGTTGATGTTTTTGAAAAAGTTCAGTGATTCGTCAGCTATGATATATTAGTCATAATAATTACCACTCATTGACCCTTAACTTAGTCATAAATGCTTAATATATCGTTCGTCAAACACGAGCTGTGAATAGCTCCGTCTTAGCGAGTTGCAATGACAAGTGACAAAGTAAGATAACATTATAACGGCGTTGTGTTGGTGTCATAGAAGTGAGAAGGAAAGATGGGAGCTGAAACCCCTGTGTATCATGTGGTCGTTGTGGGCTTCCATCACAAGAAGGGTTGCCAGGTTGGTGTCGTTTTTACATAAACTGTGCCTTAATGTTCTGCCAGGTTCATGTCGGCTGTGAGTAGTTATCCAAATTTTTGTTTGTATAAAATTTTAAGGTTGAGTATGTTTACCCACCGTTTGAAATTGACCTGGAAAAAACTGCCTGGAAGCACTTGCCTACCTTAGCAATGCCGGTTGGTGATCATATAGTCAATTCCTCTAATTCAACGGTACTCCTTTACGTTTAAAGTCTCATAATCAATTGATCATGTTGGTTTGACAGGATGGAGCACATAACTTCGAAACAGATACAGTGTACTTCCACTTGCCATCACTGAAAAATCCTCGGGAGACGGTATTTGGCGTAGCCTGCTATCAACAGATCGACGCTAGTGTAAGTAAATAGTTGAATTTAAATTCATTTGGTTTTTACTCGGAATCACTTGGGCTTTCTTTGTATTCATTTGATAATTTAATTACAGAAACTAACTGTTAAACCGGACGATGTTACTAGAAGTACGGTGCAAAAGTCTGTATGTGTCCTCAGTAGATTTCCATTGTATGGACACATTCAGGTAATCCAATTAAGAAAAAGATTTTTTAAAAATTCTAGAATTATTAAATTAATTATTCTTTTTGGTTGAATCCTGAAAGGTTAAAATGTCGTTAATTACCGCTGCCTACTTCAGACGTGGCGACTTTGAGCAAGTATCAATCTTAAAGGAGGCTTATAACAATTTAAATTTGTGTTTGAACGCTGAGCTGTTGAAAACACCGGAAGCTTGTGTTGGTATGTATTGCAGTAATAAAGTTAGTCTCTGTGTAATTTTGTTTAATAACATACATATATATTTGCTTTACGTTTTCAAGGATTATCTCCGCGGGACTTAGTCTTCACCTTTCGCCATCAAATAATCACCCTGTTTAAATTACTTTTATTGGAGAAAAAGATTTTATTCCGAGGATCCTCTGTTGGACCACTATGCTCTTCCTTGTTAACTTTGATATCGCTGCTGCCGTTAACTCTAGAATATGGTTTGGGCGAATCCGCCTGTGTCAAGACAAACAAAGTGTTATCCATAGTTCCCCAGTTCTCCAGTCAGACAGAATCAGAAGAGCTAACTCCAATGGACTCATCATCGTCCACAACTAATGCAACGATGAAGACTTCCTTAAACAATGAAATGTTAGACAATGCAAACTTGCCAGGTTCTGGCTCCATGACCACCGATAATAGTAGTTCCCCCATGACAGAAAAGAAAGTCAAAGATCTGAATAACGCTAGAATCCAGGATGAATCCATGGGTGACGCTGTTGATCACGCCACTTGCTCCATGGGAGCTATTGATGTAACTAAGGAGGAAAATGAGACAGAGGTGGCTTCTCAATCTAAATTTTACTTTTCATTGGATAGTGCTCTAATGAAGACCTCGCCTTCAGAGTCTTCCTTGACTTCGGAAAAACAAGCGGATGAAATCCCAGACTTCATAACTGCTGTGCAGATGACCCCAAGCGATGCTGGTCTTCCTTTACAACTATTCACCAAGGTTGATTGATAAGTCTGGATAAGAAATTATCACTCCAGCAAAATATTTAAGTTACTTTTCTTATTTTGATTGTTCCATTAGGGCTACATATGCCACCCATACTTATCGCTTCATTACATGGACCTTCTCACTGACTCTAGAGTCCGCGGCTTCGTAAGAATATAAGAAAAAATTCTTAAAGTTTTGTATTCGTATTAAAAATATGTATGAGTCATGTTTCTGCGACAGGTCATTGGAGCAACAAACATCCTATTCAAGCAGAAACGAGATTTGGTGGATGTCGTCGTAGAAATGTCGGACGGTTCTATTGACATCCTCGACTTGAATCTGAAGAGAACTGTGACTGCAACAACCGCTGATCTCCGCTTCAGCGATAATATAGTTCGGCAAGTTACACTAGACTCTAACGGCCGTCGCTCGGAACCCGACGCATTTATGGATGGTGTAGGATGGGAGGGCGGAGACGAGTGGATTCGGGCACAATTCAAATATTATTTAATGTGTTTGATGAGAACTAGTTTATTAATGGAGGGGGCACGGCAAAGAGAGCCTTTCAATCCAAGTTTCCTCCATGCGTGGCAAAACACTCAGAATTGGAAACAGTGGGAGGCCTATGTGAATTCAGAAGAGAGGGATACGCCCGGTGTTTATGCATTATGCCCGGGACATCCTTTCGAAGGGAATATGTCCGTTTCGGATATGAAAATTAGGCTTTCGCAGTAAGTTAAACACTCAAATTGGTCATGATTTTGCGTTTTTATGAAACTGACTTTCGACCTTCTTTCTAAATCTTAAGCTCAATGCAAAGTTCGGAAAGTGGACGGAAACTAAATCAAGCAGTTGGAAAGGCCGTGGCATCCACAGGCAAAGCAGTTGGTGGGGCTTTGACTCAAGCGAAAGGTGCTTTTTCTACGTGGTGGACCTCAGTCACCACTGGAATTCCTGTTGCTACAGCAACTACACCAGAGGAAAACGTCGTGGGGGGTAAAATAGGCGAAAAGTCTTCTTCTAAATCTCCCTCATCTCCAGCATCACAACCACCAACACATTCCGATAGTAATTAGTTTAAAGTAGCGTTTAATCTATCTAGATCCCATAAAGTACCGTTAAGTTCCCTACCAAATCCATATTTCTCTTGGAGACAATTGCAAGGAGGCTATGAAAAACTCTAAAATTTTGCAAGAGGACGTACACGAATCCCAAATCATGTTACCTGTTTTATTTTTTAAATGAATCGTCTGGGTCAACGGGTCAATTTTGATTGATAATGATACATTAAGTTGATTTGTTTTTTAATAATAGTAATTTTTATGATTTTCATTTGATTTTGCACTTAAGTAACTGAAAAAGTCTATATTTATGTTAAATTTGTATCAGTCCTGAAATACAGTAAGAAAGGGAATTCCATNCACTTAAGTAACTGAAAAAGTCTATATTTATGTTAAATTTGTATCAGTCCTGAAATACAGTAAGAAAGGGAATTCCATTCCCTATGGAGTTGAATCATATCGCGTAATATTTATTTTGATAAGTTGGTGAACAATTACAATTATGTGATATATTAATTTTTATCGTACCTTCAGCCAATGCTACCTACAAAATTACACTAGTGTAATAATTGTATTATCTAGTTTAATGTCTTTTACTTTTTGCCAGCCTTGCCTGATATTAGTAATATAGCTTTAACAATTAAAATCCATAAAGTCACATTGCTTATCACATCACAACTTAACTTTAGGATTTGCAAATCTCACAAATCTAATGTCCGGTGTCCCTCACACTAAAATTTCAAATATTATACCTATAAATTAAGTTCTATCCTAATAAAAAATTCAGTTTCAAATTGCTACGGTATTGCTCGTAAACTGACATTAATAATCATAATGATAAGTAAGCTCTAACAGGGCGGTAGATTCACCGGGAAGAAAACGTTCATTTCTAGTAGACAAGCGAAAGTGATGAAGATTATGTACATGATCACGCAACTTACTCCAACCTTGGTGTCCAACGCGAATCCATTCACGGCTATCATGATGTAGAGCAATATGAGGGATGTAACTAGGAGGATTGCGGAGTATTCTAAACCCCCAGAGTGAATCTCTATGTAGTTTACATCCTGTGCGGTTAGTATGGCTGATTGGATAAGCCATGGGAGTCCTAGGCAAACTGGCCGATTCGGAATATTTATAGACTTTATTTCCTCCGACATCAACTTATAATTTTAATCACTTCATAATTCATACCCAAAATGTCGAAGGTGTTGGATCCTATGGAGTTTGACAGACCCATCGAGCCAAATCCTTGACGAGCTACAATCACTGAAGAGAGAACTTCCGGGAAGGAAGTGCCCGCTGCTAGGAATCTATTAGTTTAGAATTGAATTGATTAAAACAATTTAAAAAATGAAATATTGTTAAGATTTAATTTTCAGTACGTTAAGCCGGAGACTGAGTCAGGAATCCCGAAGGTACTCCCAATAATACAAACCATCCATGAAATTACATAGGAGAGTCCTCCGATCCAAGCTACGCACAGTAAAAGGGCAACCCCACACCATTTCCTGTTAATCTCCTTCTTGCAATTGGGGACTGTCCAGGAGAGCAGGAATTTCGCAGGGAAAGTAATAACGTCCTTCAAGGCACCACCCAATACCATCACAGAGGAAGTGGTAGATTCATTCGAGGAAATACTGGAATCACTCGAAATGGAAGTGGAGTCTAAAGAGTCTTTCGAACTAGACAAAAGTTCATTAAGGGAGACGCGGCTACTCTGTTTCTTGAAGGGCGGCTGGATCGGCTTATAGTTTGATTCTACATCGCTCCAGAAGGGAGATTGCGATTTTGACCCGTAACACGAGTCATTTGAGTCTAAACCGGACAAAGACTTCTTTTCTAATTGTTGAAAGGAATTATTCAGATTGATTTTCAAAATGATTACCATTGCGTATTAACGGGGTGCTTTCTTCTTCCCTCATAACCACCTTTTCAATCACCGAGGATAACTTTCTTGATGATGCTGTTTCAGAGGAAAACGTTCTCCTAATTTTCTCTACCATTGTTTCCACAACGGCTTTGCATTGCGAATCGTAGCACATCCCTACAAAATAAAGTGCATTTTGGAGGAGTTGACCGCATTAAAATTTAATTTAACCTTTCAACTGTTACCTGCAATGTACAACACATAAATGAGCAACATGACAAGTGCTTCTTGCCAGTATACTCTCCCATCATACAAGATGGCAATAAGAGCTCCAACGGATACCAAATAATACACTGAATCCCTGGTCAGCGACCACCAGTCCAACGGGACTCCCTTCCGTTGCACCCTCTTGTAACTAGCTGTGGGCAATGCTCCAGTCAAATTCTTGACGGCAAAGTTAGTTCCGATTCCGACACAAGCACCGACCGCAAGAATATTGAATACAGCACTTCCAACAATAGTACCAACTCCAAGGTCACCTTTAGTAACGAATGTACCTATTACATTGGTAAAAAGCTCTGGAGCTGAGGTGGAGATTGCCATAAATGTTGCTCCTGCTATGTTATGAGGGATATGGAGCTCTATAGAAATAAGGAAATTAGGCACGGTCACACGTTTGCAATTATTGGTAATCTTGGCAACCAGTCAGTACTCTTACGTTCGCAAATGCAGTCAATCGCTGGGACAAAGTACTCATCGCACACCACCAACAACGCGTAAAGCATGTAAAACGTGACAAAGAAATGTATCGAAATCGCCCCATGTTGCCTCTCCTCCTTAGAGAACAAATCTGGTGGAAATTCATCCGAGCTTGGAGGAGTACAGTTTCGCGGCCCCTGGTCAAACTCGAGAAATCCTCGAATGCTTGAATCATTTTGATTACCAACTCCACTCTCTTCTGGCTTGGTATCCTCCTCAACAATAGTAAAAGGTGAAGAGGGGGAAGATGAGACAGGCCCCACAAGCAACGCTAAGCTTCCCACGAGGTACACAAAGGTCAACCACGAAGATCGCTTTACAACCTGTAGTTGAGATCCTCCTTTGATCCAATTGTTCCATAAAGTTGGAAAATTACCTGGAACATTTCCGCGCAACTTTTCACCCTCTTTTCGATCAAAAACACCGATCGCACCATCAAAATGATATACTTTTGAGGAAAACGTTCTATATTTACCCATCAATAAAGTAATTAAAGCAACCTTTTGGGTAGCCACTCGCACAACAATCAAAACTATAAATCACACACAGATACAAATATAAAGTTCAAAGGTCACTTTGTAACCTTCTTTATATCCATCAGACGCAGTTCCAGCTCATATAATTAATTATTACAGCTTAAATTTTAATTTGCATAAATTTTCTCCCAAAAATTACTTCAGCTCGTAGGGCGTTGATTCATGTCATCACGAGGACCTGAATCATACAAATTAATTTTGAGAAAACCTACTCCTATCTCCGCTGGACTACAACAACCTCTGCGCAGTAAAAAAATTGATAAGTTCAATAAAATCAAGCGTTGTTTGCCTTCAGTTATGTTTGTGTACTTGTGCTCTCTTTCCTTCGGAAAATTTTGCAGAGGAAATGAACCAGCAAATAACACTCCTGCTTTTTTATTTACTCAAGAGAAAAATTGGAACGCGTGATTTGATAAATGATCCAGTATCCTATTTCACATGCTTCGAATTAAAAACCCAAAGTCAAATTGAATTGCAAAGAGTCGAAAATATTCCCAGAGTTTGGGAATGACATGAGTCCTCTGGGCTTGAACATTGAACAATATTTTTCGTATGGAAGATAATATCTTTAATGCCTTAGATAACGATTAAAACAAAAGAGATAATATGATAATTGAAGCTTTTAATGACGAAATTTAATGAAAAGGTCAAAACTAACTCCTGACCAATCCAACCTTTATGGAATTTTTGAATGCAAAAAGCTTGTCTATGAATTTTGGAAATTTTTACTCTGATTCGAACACGATCTTTGGAGAATGTGACGGGGATACTTTCGATACCGCAGTGAAACTGAAAATAGTTTGGCACATTTGCCTTTATTTCGGTCTGCAGTGAATATGTAGAATTGCAGAAGTGTTTCGTTCGGGTTGAAAATTCACTTGACATTGTAGTATCGATGATATTGCGTAAAACTCTTGAAACCTCCACCTCATAAGGACAAGTATGTTTTTTCCGAATCGTACATTACATAATATTCCAATTTTTGCAGGTATAGATAATGCGGAAAGTATGGTATTTCACTCAAGCTCATTTGATAATCAGGAGCAAGATAACGAGATTAAAGGGAAAGATTGTCCGATAGAGATATGCCCAGAGTCTGGAAATGTTACGGGTTTGTGCAAGTTGCAACACTTGAATAGTCTAAATCACCGAGTCCGAGTGGCTAATGTCAAAGTCTAATCAGGGTTAGTGGTATTTGTACCTCTCAACTCTCAATGCCAAACCATTTCTGGTGGCCTAAAATACAGAATTGCATGTTCAACGATTTATGCGAAAAATAGAATAGGGCGGAGGAACCGAAATACAAATGAAAATAAAAATAAGAAAATATACTAGATTGAATTGGTCAAATCTTGTTTTTGCGGGAGAATGATGATTTATTTCGTAGATTTTAATTAAGTTTCTTCCTTTTCAAAGTCCCCTACTTCCTCTCCTTCTCCTTCTCCTTCTGGAGGTGGGGTTGGAGGTGATTTTAGGGCTGACTCTTCATCTTTAAGACTGGTTTGTAAATCTTCCAGAACCTTTTTGTTATTTGGACAATGTACATTTACATAAGCTTCTACAGTTTGTAGCATATCTTCCTCTGATTGGAAACACCAACCGGCACCTTCTAACCCTCCATCGTCGAGGACCATAGTGGGAGTGGCGCGCCTTAAAAATCGAAAGAGTAAACGCGTTTTAACTTTGAAATCTTTACAGCTTAAGTTCATTTCAAGAAATTACTTCTTCCTTCGACGTTCTGCTGGTGGTGGAGGTGCAGCACCTGCTGAAGCTTCTTCATTGACAATAGGTCGTTCCAGTCTATGCTGAAATGGCGAATCTTGGTACGCGGCTTCAATACAAGCATCCAAATTTTTCATGGCGTTTTTTACCGTGGCAGAAAATATGTGGTCCCAAATGTCCTCATGATGTAATTTGATTGGTCTTGACCTACACAGAGTTCATAAATGTTATATCAATGTTATTTAGATGAAATGAGATTTTATGTAATACCATCGGTGTATGATAGGGTCGAGAAAAAGTCGTTCTGTCTCTCTTTGGAAAAGATGGTGGTAGTTGATGTTTGGGCTGTATGTACCATAACTTTAGGAAGAAACAGAATGTTAATTTTAATTTTGCTATAATCTCTTGGGTTAAATAAGTCTTATTACCATAGTCCATGCACAAAGTTCAAGACGCCCCATGTCTGTCAAATGAATGCATCAAACTTCTTACAGTTAATGTGTCGCGCGCGTAAATTCAATTTTTAAACTTTTGAAATTGAAATGAAACTCACGGCATCTATGGGAATATCATATTTGCCCCATTGGAAAGAAAATTCATCCGGAAAGTATCTTCTCGACCGACCATTTTTCTCAATGCTGTGAACCTGGTTAATTTAATTGTTTAAAAATAATTCGACCCTTCGTTAATGAATAACTTAATATTCTTACATTTGCACAAGTCTTGCAAATCTGTCCATTTAGGTTAAATGGTGCTTGCATTTTGTCACAGTCATCTAGTGTCTTTTTAATTGAAGCATAGTCATCCATGGAAATATCTAGGAAACCGTGAGGATTAGATTCTCTATAAAGGAATAGGAAAGCTTGTAGAACATCCTGTCCAAACTCTATGGGAACGTATCTGGAGTCACAAAACTTCCCAAGGATTTTGAAGGAATGCTTGAGAATCTTAATGATCCTCAAGTTTGGACCATTCTCATCCGGATCGATGGTTAAGCCTAACATAAATTTGAAAAGTCTCTCCGTTTGATTGGCAACTTGGACATCTTCACGCTTGGCCTTTTCTTCCTCTGAAAGTTCAGCATCATCATCGTCATAATCATCCGGGTCACAGCCCATTCCACCAGGTTCAGTCATTGTTGAAGGGGAGGCTTCAGTAAACTCCGTTACGTTACATTTTTCAGGTCCATCTCCAAGGCAGGATGTTGCCTCATCAACTAAGAGAATAATTTCGTATTTTAAAGGTAAAATAGATTCCAGTGACATTCATGAAATTGATTGACACAGACCTGTCTCTTCATCCATTTTGAAGGCTAAATGGATCTAACAAGGAACAATAAAGCTTATAGTTTCCTTGGTAAATCAAAGCTTAGTAAATCAAAGTAAAAGAAGTTGAAGTGGTACCTTGTAAGGCTTCTCATCCGTGTTCAAAGTGTAATTATCAGGATCACACAGATCAGTCATAAAGTATTCCCTAAGTAGACAATGCCATGGTAAGGTAACATCAAAGTAAAAATGTTGTAAAACTAGCAAATTCTTACGGTTCATTCGTGGATTGCATGCAGTACGCCGTAATCGGATGATCAAACAAAACCCCAAAAGGACAATTGGCTTTAGTAAACTTAAACACGGTGTTACTCTCCAGAGGATTGCAAATCTCAAATTCGCAATGAACCACTAGCAATGTACATGCCAAAACGGCAAGAACACTATGAACCCTAAATTTTCCTGGTTGTTCCATAATTCATGGATATTCTCAAAATGGATGCAACTTACAACTTCTCAGAAAATTATGTGGAGGTAATTTGATCCATAAGATTCCTAGAAAGTGGAATAAATATTCTAACATAAATTACGCCAAACAGTATTGTGCATTGTTCTCAATGAAAGTCAAGGTACATGTTACGTAATCAACTTCCTTTATTTCATTTTTCTATCAACATCCATACAATAATATTTGTTCATATTCCATTTTAATTCTAAATAAACAAGTCATAACTATTCTTGAAACTCCCTTGTTCCTCACTTTTTTTTACTTTTTTACTGGTCAAACGAAGATATAAACTCTATGTAATATTCTAACCTCCCCACTTCATCAAATCCCTATGGTCTCAGGCTCATTTGGGAATTGGAGCGAAACTACGCATAAAATTAAATTAAAACAACAGTATAAAAAAAGTCAAATGAAAAAAAATTTATTGGAAAGGTAAAAAAAATGACATGGCACTAGGCGATATAATATCGTGTACTACTTATTTTAAATTCTCCCGGGCAATTCTAATTCTCAACAATTCTTTTCCAACTGAGGTACACGAAAACATAAACTTGGTTTTCCAAGTTACACATGCACAGTTTGGTATAATCCAGAAGATACAAATTCTTCTCTGATGGTGTATATATAGTCATCTTTGTCCTTTATATGTACATTTCATCATCAAAATAAATGATTTACTACATAATTTCGCGCTCAACTTTTAACATTCGTAACTAAATTGAGCACTTCAACGTCAACAGAAAACCTAGAACATATTTTCTTTATGGCTTAGGTTAAAATGGTACATGGGTCTGTCGGGATTTGGGACAAAATATTTAGTGTATCATCGAAGCTAATAGGTCTAAGACTCTTGTAATTTTTTTACGTAATACTTTACACAAGGCAGTTATTTCCTAGTAATCCTATATAGTTTTGTATACGTCAACATGAATATTTTAAATATATCTATCCAAATGGGAAAACAATCAACAACAAATTTAATTTATAGTCAAAATTAAACTTATCAAAATACAGTAGTGCACAAGGTTCTCTTAAAAAATATAATTGCAATGCAACTGACTGACTAAAAAAATTGCGTATTACAGACTCCATCAGGAGAAGTAGGGATCGACCTACTGAAGATATTAACGGTAGGCTCCTCGCACACGGAATGATTTTACGTAGTTTAATGCATTTAACGATTTAACAGATTTTGGGTACGTCAGCAAGACTCAAGGGAAAGGATTAATTAGGTTATATAGTATTACAGTAAGGAAACAAGTAAGTGTGGTCTATACACTTAATATTTTTAAGGAACAGGGGAAATAAAAAATATTCCTTCACAATAAAATAGAATTGCTTATAGAGTCAGTTTTATATACAGGAGTAAACTTAGATAAAATGATAAAATTATTTGGAATTAATGATAAACTTTGAATTTCTGTATTTTTTTTTTTAAAAAAAGGAATAGGGTAAGAGAAATTATAGTCCATTTAAGGGAATTTGGACTCGCTGACGTAGGACATCCTACTACTGGACTTTCTTCTGGCGTTCCCATTGGGTAAAGTGCTGTTGCTGGTTGGCTGTTGGACCATGCTTATCCCTTGGGGATCGTTTTGAGGTAGGGAGCCACTACGATGCTTTCTCGTAGAATTGCTAATTGTATTGTTATTATTATGACTATTACTATTATTATTATTGCTACTACTATTACTAATATGACGAGGATGATTCAGACTATTTGTAAGAGTTGGACCAGCACTAGGGGCAGACTGGCCACGACGTGGCTGTTGCTGGTGTACTCCTCCGGTAGTTGGTGGAGGAGCGGAATGTGCGAGCTCTTCGTCATCGCTTAAATAGCCTTCGTTGTTGTATAACTCTTTAACGTGATTCATCTTCGTGGTGGATGAGCGCTTGTTCTTCTTGGAGAGACTGGACTCACTGGACTCATCCTCTCCAGAAGTCCCAATCCCTAAATCCCGCTCGAGGCTGTTACGTGAAGGGGGAGAAGCGGCCTTGGCTGACTTTAAACCGTTCACTCTAGGAATCACTCCGGCGTTGACGAACTGTCCTCCGTGTAGTCCCATGTTTCCTGGGTAGCCTTGAGCTGTGGACCAACGTCTTCCATATTTATCTGATCCTAGAGTATTATTATGATAAGTTATTTAAAGTAGGGGTAATTTGAGAAGCTTTAGTTACACTCTCTCCCTCAGCTCGGGTAGTTTACCTTGAGACAACTTTGGATCTAAACCTGCTGGGGTGACCACGAACGAGTAAGGCACCACTTTGTCCTTCCTTTCCTCCTGGGATGACATCATTTCTAGGGTGGTATCGTCCCCACAAAACTTTTTACACGAGCCGGGCCCAAACAAAGAGAGTAATACTGGTAGCAGGAGCAGTCCATGCATGGCAGCGATAAAGATTACGAGGAAAATCACTTTGAAAAACGTTATGAAAATGTAGGACGGGGCAACGAGCAACGCAATAACTCCAAGTACGGTTGAAACCGCTCCCTGGACGATAGGCAGCCCGAGAGAGTACAAACACTGTTTCACTCGTTCCTCCGGGGTGTCCACCTTGGCGGCAATGTACGCGTAAGAAATGTGAGCAGAGAAATCTACCGAGAAGCCTATACACATGATAAGGTTCATCATAGATATTGCATCTAGGTTCACGTTCCACAAGGACATAAAGCCCACCACTCCAGCTTCAATGGACACAATGGAGAATGCCACCCACAACGAACATAACGGGTTGGGTATGAAGATTAACGAAACTCCCATCATAATGAAGGCCGCTATCGCTACACAATTTATACTAGTCTGCCTAATCAAGAGGAACTGATCGAAGAAGACGAAGAAAGGGTGGAAAACAGTGACATTCAATCCAGTTTGGTTCTTCGCGATTAATCGAAGCGTATCAGCCATGTCCCTTTCCTTGTTCGAGTTGGAAATGTTTACTGACTGGATGATAAACCTGGAGGCTATGATCTTGGTCATGTTTTCATTGAACTTTATGTCGTCATAGTAGAAGCTGGAGGGATCTACGTAGTCTTCCGTTAGAGTTTTGATGAACTGCTCCTCGGTCGTTATATTATACTCGAAGAGTTCTTTAGAGCGGTCAATGTAGTTCAAAAAGTTCCTCAGCCAAGATTCCGTGAATTGGGGGGAACAGTAAGCCGACGTTTCAAAGTCACGCATCATTTTGTCAAGCCTTAACTGAGTGGTACGGTTAGAGTAATCCAGTTCTCCAGAAACGACCACCTTAGAAAAAGTTAATTAAATGTATTAAAAATAATGTTTTATTCAATGGGATATAAATAATCATGATTCAAACTGCTCATATAATCTTACCTGGATTCGATAAGGGTAATCCCTGAAGTACATATCCTCCGTGTCAAAGAAAGTAGCAGCGTAGGAGTCATATCTTGTAAGCTTACGTCTTTCAAGACCCTCCTGTATTTTAGTGATTCCCCAGCAACTCACTCCAAGATAAGCGATGAACATAGCGAGCACGACAATTTTAACTGGTGTCATATTCAAAAAGGCTCCCCAGTAGTCACGGAAGAACACCATAATCCCATGGTCAGGATTATCCTTAGGATTGTATGGATCGTCAGGGTCGATACCTCCGGTGCACCAAAGTCTATACCAAAAGGATCTACCCTCTGGAAGAAAATAAAAATTAGGTTAAAATTTGGTTTCATTAAAGTCGAACAAGTCCATCAGCTTGTTTTACGCATCCTACCAATTAAATTACGTATAAATTATTACAACCATCAAATTTTGTAACAATTCGAAAGTCCCATTTGAGCTAAGACGTTACCCATGTTCGAACGTTAATCAAAGTACTCACGTCTCATTAACTTTGGCCAGAGATGAAAGACTAGTATGTTAATCATTCTTATGCTTTGGTCGCCTTTTTAGCACTCCATCCCTATAAATCCATTCAATTTTTATCATATTTACAAGAAAACAAAAATCATGTTTCGCCAACGTTTACTAGCTGAGGTGAGCGTATGTTTGATTGAAAATTGCTTCAAATGAAAATCTCAAAAGGAGTGTTACATCGAGGAATATTGCATCGTACACAAAAGCATTCTAAATGAGTGTATTCATCAATGTAAAAAAAATTACCAAAACTTGCTTTACAATTTTACATACATCCATACATGCAAAGTCTCAATAAATCTAGTAATTGCATAGCCTAAGATAAAAGGCCGTTGTTAACGTACCTAAACTGTAAGCGTTGAAGCTACCAATATGGTAAGATCGAGATCGTAAAAAAAATCTAACGAAAATAAAAGTGCTCCCAGTGAAAAAAAATAGGTACAACTATACAAGCCAACTCAATAATAACAGCCCAATAATATAGTTCGATTTCAGTGTATGAATTAAGTTTAAACTAAGCTTGCAGGTTTGTACTAGCTAATAATTCAACTGTAGCAAACTAAACGACCAAATATGAGCGAGTTGGTCTAGAAGCGAGTTGCCTTTTAAATAGTCTGTATTGTTTAGAATCAACAATTGACGCGTATGCAAATGAAACTTCAACGAAAATTCTTGATGAGCTTGGTACGTGTTGCTTATGCCACTTAAAATCGACAAGACTGTTAAGCATTAAAAGTTGATTTGCTTTGGCACTTGGCACCTAATCAAGAAAATGGCTGGGGCACACTCGCTCACTTCAACAATTCGTAAGGATTGTTGAAATGGGCCTTTACTCCAGAGAACTTTGAAAAGAGTAACTTACTTATTTTCGATCTAGGTGTGGCGTAGTGCCAGCACAAGAAAGAGTGTCTATTCTCCGCTTCATGGTATCCACTCCAAGCGATGGCTCCTCCGAAGAAGAAAATGTGCCAGATGTACGTGGCCACTACTGCTGCGCCGGAATATATGGAGAAAATTTGGACACAAGGGAAGGGTGTTATCACTCCAACCCAAAAGGAAAGCATGTCCGTGATGGAGGTAATCGTGATGGATACTGCAGCTTCAGCATAGGTCTCTCCCATTCTTTGTGGAACTGGATCGTGCGGAGATGTTCTTCTCCAGGAGGCTAACATCACGAACGTGTCATCGATTCCGATACCTATAATTTCAAAGAAAAAATTATACATTTTTAATTTTTAACAAACCGGAAACCTCAAGAACAAAGAGGAAGTAACAAGTTTGAGGCATTAGCAAAAAAACTAAATTTTTTTGCACTGACTACACGTACCTCTGATAAGAAAGCATACTTTTTTCCTAATCAAGTTTCATTTAATTTTCGTGCTTAACCTATTACGAAATTCGCAAACCCTGTGACCAGCCAATACCCATCATGTTTTTGAAAATCTAAATTCCAAATTCGAAAAATAAACAGAAAGTTCATATTCCAAAGTTTTTATTTTTATGAAATTTCTGCATCTCACCTCTCGTCAATTTTTTGTCAAGTGACATTTTATCAAATTTTTTAAATTTTTACGTGTCAAACCCACAAGCCCAACATGTGTACATTTTGATTAAAAAAAACTAGCAGAAAAACAAGTTTCGCTTTCCACAAAAATTCAAGTGAAAAACACGAATTCATTTAATTTCTAATAGAAACACGTACATACCACACGAATGTATTTTTACAAGAAAAAATTATAAGTCTTTATGGTTCATTGCCAATAATCTATTATACAATAGTGCCTCCGCAACAAAATATTTTTTCGGCTAGTCATTTTTGTAAAAGTGACTTATCCTACGGTTCCCTTGATAAGTATGGTACATTATCGAAAATACTTGTATGTTTTTTGCTTATGTCATTTTTCCAACCATTAATGTAGAAAAAAAATGTAGACTGTACACATATGGCCTGTACCTTATGACATTTTTTTGAGAAAAGATGATCAAAGGAGTACGGAGCAGCTTGTATGTGTATCGATCATCATCTATTATACTACAAAACTTTCACTTTCTCGACAATTTTACCCATTTTTTTCCTATTGGTGGTGATAGTGGCTAGAACAAGTGGCTAGAGAAAAAAAAATCATGAAAAGATTCATGTTGATGGCAATCATTCATAATGACTTGGAGTTGGGGGATGGTGTACATGATGATGGTACTTTGCACTTTGCTACGATCCATCAAAAAAAATTGAGGAATAGGAAGGATATTCAAAATTCACTCATGATTTAAAGAATAATGTATAGAATTTTAAAATTATAAAATTTTTTAAATCTTAAAAATTGAGTTGAGTTTCACATTTCCCCATACGTACGTTTTAGACAAACTCTCCTAACGGAAGTACAGAATGGTAATTGGAGGTTAGAAAAAAACCGTAGAATTTGCGAAATAGAGTCTATGCTATAGCAAAAATCAGCACCATGACACCATAAGATTTTTTATGGCACGGGGGAAGCAAGAAGCAAGACAAAGGTAAGTCAATCAAGGAAAGAATTTCGGTTTGACTAGTTTGGGCACAAAAGGCTAGTCATTACAAGACGTCGAGAAAATATACACATTAACCCTTTGAAATACTAACATCATCACGTCATTTCAGCTTAGCTCAGAGTCTGACTCGTTATTTTGATTCAGTCCTTTCATGTCTTTATTTAAAGTAATCATCGCCTTGGTCATTATCCTCCTCTTAAATTAGAGTTAAATGCTTCTAGTCAAACCAGAACTGAGAAGCGCATGGCAAAAAATAATAATGTTTTCGGTAGGGATTAAGTGGGTTATCTACGAATAATCCTAAAACAAACCAGTGAAATTGGAAAATAGGCCTGAGTATTGAGGCTTGAAATTGGAATTTGAAGACAACAATAAAGTTCCGAAGCGTAAAATAAAATAAGCTTAAGTTTGGAGGGCTTTCAATTCTGCTATGGCTCAAGTCATGTACTAACGACCACTGTCTAGAATTTAGCACTAAATATGTAAAAGGGCACGAGCTGATCGTTTCAATTTGAATATTTGAATTCTAAGCTAATATAGTCGATAGACAGACCATTCATAATTCTAATTATAAATGGGGTGTCAATTATGCGTAGACATACACACATACACACCCTCATTAACTTTTTAAGGACAATGGGTGGTCAAAGTGTTCAATGCATGCGTAATCCTTAGCAAATTCGCTTAGCTGTTCCGCTATGTCATAATAATGACAAAGCTAAATTTAAAAGTTTAAAAGCTTACAAGACCCTTCCTAAACCTTTCAACTTCTAAATTAAAAGGAAACTTTTAAGGCAGGTGTTATCTTTTTAAGGTGCCTAAATTTGAGGACATTGTGTACTGAATGGCCACGCCATGACATGGCACACGAACTCGAAAAAAAAGGTAGAAACCATGTCACAGTCATGTCACTTGAACAGCCTAACCTCACATCCTATTCTTTGAGTTGGGTTGGGGTTGCGTCATCATTTACTAATTAAATGTATTCTCTTATATTTTATTCTGAAGCTAGATAACCCCATCATGATTCAGGATGATGATAGTTTGCGATTGCTTCCCTTTTGAATGATGCCGTGTTACTATGGTTCAATGTATGGTGTCTTGCTACTATTGCTCATTGTCAAAGCAAAAGAGAGAAAGTTGTTGATCATGAATCCATTTTTTACTCTAGTCGTAACCATTTCGTCATAGCAGACTTCAATAGCCCTTCCGTACTTAGTCAAAAAAGTTGTTGCGAAAAGGTAGATGTGCACAGAATACTTTTGTGCCATTCAGGATGCCCCTAAATCAACCTACTTGACTATTCCTTAAGCAGCTAACAGTCACTTGCATAATAAATGAAGAAACTACGAATAGCTTAAGACAAATGAGTACCTACCCTAGCGATCCTAAACGGAAACGACTAAATTTAAGATTAAATTTAAAAACTTTATTTTGGGGCGAAATGGAAGTTTCGTACTTTCAGATTCAATATCATTTTTACTTTTCATATAGAAATTATTACACGTCTAAAAATGAAAAAATGCCCCCGATCATTTAATTTCACCTAGTTTTCCTTTCAAAGTATTTCCGTTAAAGCAACTGTGACTTCTAGAACAACATTTCGCCTCGTCATCCTCAATCAATAGGGAAAGATTCATTTTTCATTACAACCCGTACAGAATAAGAAGCTGTACGCTTGACAAATTAATTTTTTTAATCCACAGGTTCCCTTTCGTTTCCTCCGCACCTCCATTTAAGATTTAAGATTTAACAGGGCAGCTGACGCTTTTCTGTAGGAGTTGAATGAACTGCGTGTAGGGAAGGCAATGTATGTCACTAGATCTCTAGAAGACCATTAAATTCAATTGAAGTCAATGTGGATAAAACCTTTTTCGAGGTATACATGTTGAGCTAGTGTTGGTGGTCTTGGTCTAGTCTTTTTAGACCAGATTTGAAATAATCCTTTGATTTTTTAGAGACAGGTGTGAGGTTGCGTCGGAGCGTCGGTGTTTCCTTCTCTTGAAATGCCTCGCCTTCAAAAAAGGAAACGAGTCCTTTCACATATCATGATATTCTGATATTCATGATTCTTTACATCAACACGCATATGTTCGAAATCCTTCAATTTTAATATTTTTAATATTTCTAAGACTGGTTTAAACTCTGCCTGAAAAAGAGGCGCTTAAGCGCTAAATGAAAAGGTAATATAAAATAGAAATGATTAGCCTATTATACATATATGCCATGAATTCCGTTTGACTATGGGCTTTCAAGTGAATATCTTAACAAGTAGTATCACTACACGATTTGACCTCTCAAAATAAGAAAGGTCAATTGGTTTGCCTACTATAGTATACAATTTTCCATTAAGCAGTTTGCTTACGCGCTTCTAACTTCTAACTGTAAACCGTAAACGTTCATAGCGTTTTCGTAATTCATCGCGTGATTCTACATCATCGATCATTTTGTCGGTAGACGGTAACATAACGTACGTTAAATGCATTGTATCCAATTTGTCCATTGCTTAGTTAAAAGACTAGGCAAAAGGTCACCTTTAACGATGACTTTTTCACCAAGAACATATAACGTCCTTCCTATTTCTAGCCTTTCTGAAGCCCATTAAACATTTCATTGGAGTCCATACGCGTGCATTTTCCATAGCGAGCTCTTGTCTAAAAATGTTTACCAAAATATAATTTGTCCCTGTTACGTCCAGTCATCTTATCATGTCCATTCCTCTCAGCACTTAAACTGATGGCCCAAGCTAGCTCTCGCATTCTCACAAATTTATCAAATTGACTGAAATTCCAATTCCATAGTCAAGCGACTACGGAAGATTTGCACTTGCCGTTATACTTTCTGATAGGCTACTGCTTAACGAAGGTCACTTAGTAGTCACAGTACCAGTGCATAACCTAGCTAACTGCATTACATTACATCATTCGGGCAGAAAATACGAAAATACTATTGTGATTGGTATCATTCAGTGTCATCATCCTAAATTGGACTGCACATGACTTTCCAGATTCCAAAAGAAGGAAATAGCTTCTAAATTCTTGTCATGATTCCCTCTCGCGATAAACTCACTAAACAAAACCTAGTCACCTATAAATACCTAACAATGAACCTGGAAAACATCCACGAAAACCACATGATATTATAATTTTAATTGCTCTTTCTTTCTTATTTTCCCATTTTTCTGTTCCATCTGGCTGACCTCACTCCCGTAAAGTCCAAATGGATCTAGGCGTATCGGTATTCGGTTCTTCTAGAACTACCGTAGTTTATTCATTATGGACCAAGTGCTGGAAATCGTTTCTCCAAACAAAGAATCCAAACGATTATAAAAGTCTACGCATTTTTATAGAAATTTACGCCTAGAGAATGCCTCCTAACTTAATCATATCTTATATGGACGTTGAAAGCTTAGGTCATTAAAAAGTTTATGCTACAACACTTGCTACTTTACATTGGCGATATTGTCTACGTGCTCAGATTCTTGTTGTTCACGAATATTTGGTATATTTAGTATTTACGTATAGAAACTACCACTTCTTCCTACAAGGGAACAGATAAGCTTTGAAAGGTTACGGTTGAGTTAACTGCCCATTTTTTGGTCATGCTAAGATGCTCTCCTACTCTCCAACTCATTTATATATTTTCATTTGAAAAGCTCCTCCACACATTTTCTTTATGTCTAACTTAAATTCTTAAAGACTTGGTTCTTGGTTGAACTATCGATGTTCATCTAGAAACTTATAATGATGTAGTAGACGTATAGAGTATCATGGGAGGGAAGATAACATATATTATACCTAGATCTTACTCTGCATTTCTTTTTTTCTGAGGAAATCCACTCCCTAAATAAACTTCGAATGTACGATCAAGTTTTCTAAATTGGGATAGACATTAGACAACAGCTCGGAAAAGCCTTTTAAATGTTCAAACCTGAAAGGAGAATGGAAAACAAAGCGTAAGTTTAAGCCTATTGAGTACAATCAATTTTTAAGCTTCCGCTAACAGATACTACCAATTTTTACGTAGGCTTTTCATTCTTTTCCTTCGAGAGAAAAATCAAGAGATATTTAATCGCTTTTGCATTTTTAATGTTCCTTTGTACATACAAATTGCTAAAAATAGAAAGATATCTTTACACAAGCCGTATTTTCGGTTAATTAGCACCTCTTCGCTAATTAGCAGATGTGTTTCGAAACTCTATAAAAAATCTTTTTATAAATTTTAAAATCCCGTATTCAATCAGAGATACGAAGATACCCAAGGGGATTTAAAGTTTCTTCATTGGCAAATGGGGAAGTCATAGATTGCGAATATGTAAAAGCATAAACTTCACAATGGACTAAGACTAAAGTGTCGACAGAGTGTGAGTAATAAAGTTTATTCATCTTTTGAAACATGCCCTGCTTTTGTTTCCTGAGTATGCAACTTCCCATTGAAAAGATTGCACAGGGCATAAACAAGCCATAAAATTTTAAAATGATGCATTTTTAATTCTCCTGTCAAATCCCAATGGGCACAGGACCACCCACAGAGTACGTTGAACCGACGTGTCGAACATTAAAAGAGATTCTCATCCGATCCCGCTATTTGACATGAACATTAACATAAAAAAGGAGGATACAATACCAATTCTATTTTTAGGTTTTATGATGTAGCTTTTAGGCCCTCGCTGTCCTCCATGAGTCATTTTTAATAGCCTACTTTTTTATGAAGAATGATTTTGAATACACTTACCCAACATAAGGAACGGGGCGGCCATGTTGATTCCGATGAACTCCACTCCACAGTAACAAACCAACCCGAAGGCAGCCAGTGATCCTAGACAAGCTGATATCACACCCACAATTCCCAACCACGGTTTGGATTTAACCCAGTCCATCATCATGCAGGTAACGATCATGAAGACAATCATCCATATAGCCGTTACAGAGAAGTAGGGTAGGACGGAGAATGTATTCTTCTCCAACTCTTGGGCTAAAGTGCGTACAGTGAAACGAGCGATTTTGATTTTCTTAAATGTCCCTTCCATCTCGTCCATCACGTCTAATACTTTCTGTTCCCATATTTCACCCCTACGGAGGCAATCAAGAATAACATTGAAAATCCATTGAGATATGGAGGATATGGTGACATGCAATGATGCAATCATGGTTATGAATTCTCCAGGTAAATACTGGACACACTAAAACCATTTATTGGGAAACCCAGTGAACCCTTTTCTTGGGAAGACATTAAGATCAGTCTAAGATCTTTTTTAAATTGACGTCTTAAGAAAAAATGTTTTATTTTTTTCAAGAAGCAAATAACCTCTACAGTTCAACCTTGGATTATACTCATTTGTCAAAATGAAGAAACAAAAAAGGTTCACTTTTGCTTTTCCGCTTCAGGTACCCGAAAAAAACAACTACAACTGGGTTCTAGGGAGAAGTCATTAGCGTATGAGCTTCCTTATTTTTCCCAAAGTGCAATGACAGTAATCTCCTTAGTAACATCTAAATTGCTCAACCCTTCCTATGTTTTCATATTTCACCTACCTTGCATCTTGTTTCGGTGTATTCACAGCAATGAAATAGTTGAGCTGGAGGGCTTTCACGTAATCAATGGTGGATCTGTTACTAATCTTATAACCTCCGAATATAAACGGGAATCCCAGAGTCTTGTAGGTATTAGGAGTAAGGAAGAAAGGCCACGTAAGAGAAATATTCCGTTTCTCAATGTTCTTCATAGAATCTCCGAGCTCCATAACGTCATTCTCGTAACAGTCGCCTTCCCACGCAGCACAAAGGTTTTCATACTTATACTCATCCTCATCCCAAACAATAGTGATGTTATGTATAAGCTTATCCAGCCTTGTCACTTCTTTCCAGACGTCTTCCCTTAGTAACGTCCCTCCATCAATTGCTTGGACGAATAATCTACAGAAAAAAATAGACATTTTATTTGTCATCAAATCTTCACCTTTCCTCATAGCCAAGAGATCCAACCCTCAATCCTCAATGTCAATATCGAAACCCACTGTGTACTTATCATCCATTCACGCATATGCATAACCTTGCACAATCCTCTACGACCTTTAGGCTTCTAAACAAGGACAAATTTCAGGTAAGACGAAAGTATTTCAAAATCTAAAAATACTTAATCATCCCAGCCAAAAAACAAGATGACTAGTGAAGCGTTCACGCTACCCAAGAACATTTCATACAAAATTTCAAAATCCTGGCTTGTATTATCATAAATGATCATAAATAATGTGAGATGTTCACAAGCTCGAACAAAGTACACTCTTGCCAATCAATTCTCAAGAGCCTAAGCTTTTATTCCATTTTATGTATCTTTCCTTATTACTCGCTTTGTAACATGAGCTGTATATACAGTAGCCTTATATCTTGTACCTTCTGCCAAAATACCAAATTTGTTGCGTCGTGTACGCTATCATCAAGATCGCATTATTCACTCTACAAATTCAATGAGGAATATGATGCAAATGAAGTGTTGAGCAATTAGTCAAAAACTTGATAAAAAAATGAGAGTGTACTGAACACAGGATCAACAAAATATTTTTTATGGATCGCTCATCATCACTTTTTTGTACTCTTTATCGTTAAATCACTGCCAGAGTGTAAGCATCATCTTTTTTCAGTTACATTTGTTTCATGTGGAGTACATTACCTATTTATAAGAACTCCTATTTGGTGTACCCTCCAAAAAAATAATTTTTTGTCACTTTCGTGTTTCCCCAAGAATCTGCTATGGTAGCTATATTATCTCATCTTAATTTTGCAATAGGATTCTACTGAAAAAATGGTTCTTCTGCGTTCTCCTTCACACGAATACTTAGCCTTAGCCTAGGCTGATACCCCCAAAATGTCTCAATTTGTTAAGAACAAGATAAGTTACAAGGCTAAAACATGATTTAAAAGGATTATGGGCAAAGTGAGCCGTAAAATTGGTATGAGTTAATACATTGTCTTAAGCTTAGACTTGTCAACGTAGAACTTCATAAAAATTCATAAAAACATGAAATGCTACACACCTCATATGAAATGTGGCCTTATGCGGTTTTCAAAAGAGACAAGCACACTTTTCATTTGTATTCCTTCAAAAAAAAAATGACCGCAAACAAGTATCCTAATTGCATGACCAATTACACTTGCTGTTAGACTCATATCAACTTATAGTTCCAATAAATTCCCTAATTTCGAATCTACACCAAATCATTCAATCTAATCTGGCTGTACATCGCACGCACCTGTACAGTCCAAAAAATTTACACACTAATCATCCTAAAGTGCCTCCATCCCTTAATTTTCCCCGCTTGGGTTGAGAGACTACGTGTATTTTGGGTGTTACCATCCTCTGATCCTCCAAGATGCTTCTTTATTGATGCGGGAAATATAGAACAAATAGCCTGACTCATAAACGCATTATTCTGATTATTCATTGGGTCCGATACACAAAATGAATTGAGGCTTTATCATGAATATCATGATTAGCTGATATGATCACCACCATCATTCATACCAATTTACCATCTCCGGCACAAATAATTTTTTTTTGTAAAAAATCTAACTCAAGATCACGTACGGCCTTCCTTTCTACTCACCTACTTGGAAATAACTTTGGAATAGGGCCTTAGAATATATTTTAGAGGTGTTCCTTCACTGATCATACATATCTCATTTTTGTCTCTGCTTATCATGTAAAGATATTATGTTAGCTCGCCTAATGCTCTTTGGATGGTGAACGGAGACGCTAAAGACTCTCGAAGTTGCACAGTACAATACACACATAAATATTGGGATTTTTTTGGTGTTCTGTGTGGCGTTGAGAGAATGAGATTACGACATCATCATCCCCCTCTCTGCCATATTAATTACATAGGCCCTTTTTACACAACCTCAAAAAATATTCTCTCGGTCAAGTTGATTACCCAATTTCGTCATCATCGCATAATAATCTAGTAGAACGTATGTGAATCGCATCTCACTACGGCGGAGATCATGGGACCATGGGAGCATTACATTAAAATGTGTACACTTTGTATCGGCATGACGCGGTCTTGTAAGAAGGGATGCTTTGATCAAAGTACATGATGTTTTTGGAGGCATACTACGTGCAATTTAAAAAAATTTAAATGTCAAATGGATTACGTGAGAAGGAGTCCTTTAGACCTGTTTTTACGTTTGGATGATTTTAAAAATGTTTTTTTTTCGTCTCGTTTGACATAAAAAGAGAATTCTTTGAGAAAAGGTTGGGCTTGACATTGATCTAAAATATTGAGTAAACATTCTTTCTTACCTTGCAAATCGTCCAGGTCTGACGAATCTAGATGGATGGAAACGATGAGTGTAATTCATGGGGAATAACTCTTCAACGATAAGTCTTTCCGTTTTCGCAGCCCCGTCAACGGGCGAGAACAGGTACTCGGGGTCATCCACGTAATTTAGTCTTTGCATCCCAGTACCCAGAAGCAACGCCATGAAGAACGGGATAATCAAAAAGTAACTAGGATTCTGGCCGATTTTCACACCCAGCCAGTAAAAAAGTCTAGTGAGACCATGGTCAATTATGGCTAAACTACACTCCCCCATCTTGTCCTGATGTTTAAGGGGTTGATCGTCCTCAGCAAAATGATCTTCTTCTTCACCTCCCTCGTCTTCTTCCTCCTCTTCAGCTTCACTCGCTCGGACCTCTTCTCCCTCTTCGATGACCAAGTGGGTTACGCGAGGTTGAGGTGTATTCGCACTAGCGTTACCGGAGCCGGTAACAACACCTCCTCCCGCTTTTACCTTCTTCTGTTGTATGGAGCCAGTGGGGACGGTCACTCTAAGTGATTGTAAGTGTGGAGGTGTTCCCTCAGCCTGGAATCCAACGATTATGCGCATTTTGATGTTAAAATATAAGGTACACAAATTGATACGAAACTATATAGCCTATAAGCTATATATTCATTTTTGCTCCAAATGTCTTCTCATTTTCAAACTTTAACTGGAATTTCCGCTAATTTATCTTTGACATCACCAAATACTCGCATTTTTTCACTGAAGATCGTGTAAGCCTACTTTTTAAACTACTTTTACTCTTGAAAGTTGCGTGTCTACGTAATACGGTAAACGATATGCCACACCATGAACCATTGTTTTTACTCTGGTTTTCATGCTTTTTAACCAGCCATAATCACCAAAATCTCGTCACGAAGGAATAACTAAACACTCTCGAAACATCCTATAAAAGGAAACTCGGTTTCACCACTCACCAAAACTGACCAGACTTAAAAAATTCATTCAAATTTTTTATTTTTTTTGGGAGATGAAACTGAAAACGAAACTTGATCTTTTCTAATGAGCCAGATTTCCCCGGTAATTTAACTCAAAATATTAGATGAACTGTACACATTCTGCACAATCCACTAGTGAACAGTTAGAGTCAGAACGAAATATTAACCTTAATCCCTTCCCATTTCATCTTTAGCTCTTCTTCTGAACCTTACTGGCTAATAGTCAGCTAGAGAATTGAGAACAAGAGCAATTAGGCAGTTTTGCTCAATTTCGTCTAAATTTTTAAGAACAACTGTATAGAACAAATATATCATGATATCATAGCATCATATGCCGCTGGCACCAAGTCATTTCATAAAAAACTACAAGCATCACTTTACGTCTTCCTAAGATAACCCTTCAATGATAACATCCTAAGATTCGTAAGCTCTGAAGCTTCAAGCACGAGTAGCACTAATATCTCTTCTGTTATAATTGGTGATCGTTATGATGATAATAATTATTGTTGTAGAACGCACTAAAGTAGACACCCAACACCCACTGAATGTAAAGTTTCCACCTTAATTTGAGTATGGTTCCTCCAAAAAAATGCTAAATACACTTTGTTTGTCTTGATATTGTTATGCATGAGCATTTTCATCCCTTAAAACTCTAAAAGGGTTTGCGACGTGTGTATGACGAAGGTTGCCTAGTTACGTAGAAGTGGGCTCATTAGTCCCCAAAATCAATGCTTCATGCTCCAAATCCAAACTTTGACTTAAAACGGACTAAACTACAAACTGGAGAAGAGAGTAGACCACGTTTAGTCTTCAGAGGCTACACTCCTCCTAATGAATCATGAGTGACAACTGAAGGCTCCAACTTTGGTTTATCGCTGACGTTCTGACGATCAGAATAAACGCCATCACTGTCAATTCCATACTGAATCTGTCTTCATGCCCTTAAATTATTTATGATTCCCTTAACGGAAAATTGCACGCAGGTACTTATGCCTAATTTTTTATGATATTTTTATAGCCTTCCCGACTAGATATATCGTATAGATTACTCTTCTCAGCGTCTCAGCCTATCTTATAAAACAAGGGCTGACTCTAGCTCAAAACTATACGTAAATTATACCTATTTTTTTGAATTGTTTCACGCACTCTGCATTTTTACTCGAACCTATTCGTACATCGCATGGATTGACTTTTTTTAGACTACCGCGTCTCACTCTCTCGCTCCGCGTGTTGTCTTTTATGTCTTGCATCTTGTCCACTAAAAACAATATAAAAATGGGTTTAACCGCATGCCCATTAGAAGATTAGAGCCTAGGCTAAAGGCGCGTTGAGCATTGTTGCATTTTTATTGTTTTCTAAAGACATGAGTCGTGAATCATGCTTACTGTTAGGTTTGACAGGTGTTATGTTACATACGAAACAATCACGAGGATTGGAGCATGATTCATACAAACTTTTTCGCCTAGATAAATTGTAGCCTTTAAAGAGGAACTTAACTAGTGTAATTATAATTATAACGTACACAAAAATAGAAACAATAGTCCCAATTGCTATGATAAGCCTAGCATCTTTTGTATTTAGATGTAGTAGTAACATCAACCAGTTTAGATGATATGTATAATGATAAGCAATAGCAATCGAGAATAAAATGTAAGATGGATTAGTTTATTCAGACTCATTACCATGATTACACTGACGCTTTTAGTTACTCAGAGGCACTTAACAGATAAGTTGAGGTGTCGTCATCCTCATAGCATCAACAATGGCCGATGGCCCATCTCCCCAAATCCAAAATAATTTCAAGTTAAAGCCCCATTAAAAAAATGGATTAAACTATGCAAATTTTTTAAAAAAATCTTTAGAGCGCAGTACAAGATAAGTAGTACGCACCCGTCAAAAGCAAAAAAAGTTAAACAGGAGGACTCACTAAAAAGTTTACAGTTGGCACATGTTTCAGATTCTGAATGGTATTGAGAAATAGAAGAAAAAAAAATCTCTCGAGAATAAGAAAAATTCTGGTACATAAAGTGCCTTGACTTTTTTCTGAAATTATGTGTTTTGTTAGGCTGTACTCAACATAATTATTACATATTTATCATAATTACGTTACGCTACGTATTTTTTTTTACTGAGAGAGTTAAAATTAAAAAAAAATATTGGGCGACAAAAAGTTCTCAATTAAGTCCAAATTACTTCATATTTTTAACTTTCCTTAAGCTTATGCCACCTTTTTTGTCACACTCATCTTAACACTTTTTTTAATTAAGTGTAGAGAAGAAGAGTACACTTGGCAAACGTCGCGAAACATTAATTTTCATGTTTAAGATTCTAATTCTGTTCAAGATTTTAGTAAAGATGGGGCTCAAGCGCTAAAAACGAAAGGTTATAATTAAAATGACCATGTCATAATTTCGTAACTTTTTCAATGAGATTTATCCCTTTGGAAAGTACTTTATGGAAATGGACTTAAGATTTGGATACTAAAGTGACTTTAGAGTTGAAAGTATGCGAGAAAGTATAATTTTACAACAGCCCATAAACCGTCAGACTCGGTTTCAGATTATAAAATCATTAAAACCAATTAATGTTTTTTTAGAAACAATAGGTTTCGAAAAGTACCTAAGTGGATTACCACCCATAATTATCTATATTATTCATAGAAGAAGACATGATAGATATAAATACATAAATATTAATTACCTGAAATCCGCCAAAGAGTAAGTTTTTTTTGTGGAAAGTTCAAGAAAAACAAGATTTCTTTTTTTCTAAATTTTTCGCTTCGTAGACAAAATGAGAGTTAATTTTTTGATAATTTACTCTCAACAATAACAACAATGGAGGAATGTAAACTGGTACAAGTAACACCAGGGTCAATATGTGGTAAACAACAAGCTTTTTTAGAATCACTGGAGGAAAAAGTGTTCATCCAGCCGTCCAGCTTACATAAGATTATTTAACTTTTTTATTTTCCGCCGAGGTTAATGAAGGTTGATAGGATAAAATCAACCAATATCACTTAATTCAACGGAAGACAGCCTTGAACTTAAATATAACTCAAAAAATTTATTTCTGGAGAGGAAACCAAACTTTCCAATAACCACACACCACTTTGTTCTCCTGAAACTTCCTTAAAACTATAAAGCCGCTTTTTCCTCCAAGTAATGTTTCTTGGTCACAAGACAAAACAAACGATTCCATTTTCCAAAAAAAAGGAAAAACAAACGCAACTAAACTTTACTGAAAGTTTGAGAGAGGATTAGATTGGACCTTGTTACCTGTCCAGCGAGCGGTTCGCGACTGTCCAGGACGATGGAAGATGCGAGCCTATTTACCTTTTTTTCGTTAACATAATGACTTCTTCCTAGATTACTCATTTCGTGAGTGACAATGGACGAAGGTACCTAAGAAGATGTACGTAGTCTTTACGCTTCAAAGAAAGAACTGCCTACAGCCAAACCTATAAATACGCCAGTTCTTTCATACCTTTACACTCTTCCTCATGGTCAAGTTCATCTCTGAGACTAACAAAGGAAAAGATCTTGTTGCACGTGACTTTACACGATGTGAAAGTGTATTATTTACCTTTTCATACTCAATTGCATCAGAAATCTAGAATCTGAAAAGTACCAAGGACGTTCCGTACCAGGTTTACCTCAATACCTTTTCGTTGCCTGAGAATGAAATACTTGAATACTTAATGTATGTCTATCTCTGGATGGAGTAAGGCCTGTTTCCTTTTAGCCTCCAATGTGTAACCCCGACCACACCTGGGTTTTCACTGAACCTCTTTGGATCTTGTAGCAAACAGGGTTCGCTAAACGTCCTTGGGAGATTAACCCTTTGAAAGGGAAATGAAGCGAATTTTATCTTGATAAGATGAATACTTTAGGTACATTCGTTTTCATCACATTTTTTTAAGGAAAATCCCGTTGCGTTATAATGACTCGACTTGATCCCAACTTAAGATCAACAAAGTTCAAAAAACTTTGCAAGGACTTGCGCTCGCTTTCAATTGTAAGTCTATCGTCATAACAAAATTACTAAACTTGAATAGAGTTTGAATCGAGTAAAAATTAGCTGGTTTATAAATCACTCGTCTTCATTTCGATTTTATGACAGTAAAAACCTGTGTAGAAACAAAGGACGATAATGAATAACCGTTTGATAGTCTTCTAATGTTAAGTTGGTATCCTTACATCTTACGAAGTGCAATATTTTTCGCGACAGTAGCGTTCTAATCATGAGGAGGATGATCAAACAGAAATCTAACTCGAATGAAATGGCCGCTCTTTGCACACCACGATGAACTGATGAAGTACCTTTAGATTTGATATGTAGATATCATTTTAAGATAAGAAGGCACTACATCTCCTTACATAGTTTTCTGTGGAAGGGTCAATTGGTCAGGTGAAAGTGCTAATGTTTTTAATGTAGGACAAAGCTCGATTGATCAAACATTTGTGGTATCATCTCAAATCTTGAATGAAAAGAGTCTTGGGACAATATAGCAGTTTTGCTGCGTTGTTTTTTTCATCTGTATCAAAATGTGGTAAGATTCACCGCATTTCCGGAATTTCAGCCCGGGTCAGAAATCAGGATCTACAAAGTATGAACTTGTACTGCAGTTCACTTCCCATAATTTAATCAATTTTCATAAATCTAATTTGCCCAAACATGCACCCATGAAGAATGCTGTTGATTTAGTCAATTTGCACACAGAATGTCTACCTTTTATAAAGTGACCCAGAGACCGCAAAGGGCTGTGAAGAAGCCACATATCAACTTTCATTGGCTATTGGGCAGGTAAAATATTCCTGCAGTATGAAACCTTAGCTACCATCCCTTATACTTCGCTAATCAGACAATAATCGATATAGCATGTCTCTATCATTTTCCATTATAAAAGCGCCACTGCCACATCTGCAATCCTTTTTCTAGGTTCCACTTTGCCTCGCAATTCGTACAAAGTTTAAGCTGAACTTTTGTCAATTTAAAAAACATCTTTCGTGTGTAGACTTGGCTGCACGCATGCGAAAAGCTTTCCAATGAAAATATTGAAAATAAGAGCCACCAAGTCAACCTTCGAGTGTTCGAGTAAACTCGTAGAACTCGTAGATGAAGACACGATGGCCAACAATGAACTCTAATCTGTACAGTACACAAAACACCATTACCAACTTGTTGATGCTCTTGGTCTACACATTTACTCTGAAAATTGTTGACAAGTTGACCTATATTCGTTTACACTGTAAGAAGATGCTGAAGATGGTGAAGTGGTCAAGTATCAAAGACTGGCTTTAGGTACGTTACAAACATCTCAAATCAACTACGAAAAAAGAGATTTCCTCTAAGTTTTTTTTCAAATTCACTTTCTGCGATATCCGGTCTTCGCTCGCCACTAGCAAAATGCCTATCGGTCATTATGGCTAAACACTGGTTTTAAGATTACAAAAAACCTGCATCATGTCATTACGATCAGTTCAAGAGCTACAAGTTTTTACCAAGCTTTTCCCTTCTTTTTTATAGGCATTTTAGTAAGTTCATTGGCAAGTGAAATAGAAACTGAATCTAAGATTGATCTGATGAAATCTACACATTTCCACCTTTCGGGAGGCATCATTGTCCACCAATACATGTCATGTGTTCAAGTCTCGTTTCATCTTTTTTTTGGTAAATTTTTCAGTAAAAGTGAATTTTCGATATTGCCCACTTCAAATATATCTGATATGGTGCTTAGCTCAATAAAAAATATTTATATTTACTTTAAATCATCAACATCTTTTTGGTCGTCCTTGAATTACTCATTTAGGCCAAAACTGCTCGAGACTAAAGAACTCTGACCGACCGCGACCACTGAAGGTACATGTAAAACTCATGTGATGCATGTTGGATGTGGAGTGCGCCTACCCATACCAAATTTCTCGTATGCCCACTCAACTCAACTCCATCTTCACAGATGAAATGTATAACGGTCATAATAAGTCCTAAATTGTATTACCTTTCGTACATTTTTTAATGTCAATATTCAGTCCTTAATCTTTACAAGGCTTTGGGATGCTTGGGATACTTAGCCCATAAGATACTCTATGAATACGAATGCGTAACCTCTTTAAACTCCAAGTACCTAAGTAAATAGTGTGCAACGGTAGAGCCTACGAATCTACGAAAATGCACTTTTCGCTAATTTTTTTCTCCTAAAAAATTATGGAATATGGAATAAGCAGCTTGGGTATCTAGAATATCAATGAGAGGTATGAAGTATGAGGTATGCGCTGCTCTAGAAAACAGAGGCGGCACAACTAATCTTTACATTAATTTCATACATTTCTAATGGATCAGAATATCAGAACACAATCACTACTCAAATTAGGTCAGTTAATTTAAGTTGACAAAAAACAACTGAAGAGTCCCAAGACCTGGTAACACTGTACCAATCATTCTACCTCCATTACGCACCAATCCAGAAGAACCAGATCATCTATGAAGATATAACCGTAAATTACGCACAAGAGCTTTTTAAAATGATTACGCGTAGAATTACTATCATAAAATTCTAACCACAAAAAAAATTCATTTCATGAGGTAAATAGAGGAATTAACTACAACATAGCCTTGAGCTTTTATAAAAATCTCCTGCTGTAGTGCTTCTAGTGTTTGCAAAAACTTAAAATTAATCCTTTCAAATCCCTTGTTTACAAATGTGTACAAACAAGAAATGAAAGCAGTTTTATTTGGACAAAATAAGGAAATTTTTCTTTTTGAAAAATGAAACTCATTCAGATTAACTAGCGAAAGAGGGTTAGAGAATACACATGCTCAATATATTTTCACATCTCATGCAAAAAACCATAAAAGTTTTGCATTATGCAGCGAATTTGATGAATGCAAAGTATGCAATTTTTTAAGCTAAAGCCATACTTTTGATGCGTAGGTGTACTGTACACTCTTGGCTGTTACGGAGCTGAGCTTGCAAAGCTAAGAATTGATTTTGATACGTCCGTCTGCCTGTCCGTTTGCTCTATAACGCAAACTGAAAGATTTGAAATTTTGGATATGAGTTTTTGGGATCCGAACTATGAATTGTGTAATTTTTAGACACTATCGATGCGTGAGGTCAGAGGTCAAGAGTGAATGATTTTTTGAATGCAAGCTTTAGCTTGTGATATCTTATTTGAAAGCCCTTGGTCTCCTGATAACGAAAAATATAACTATTGACATATTTAAGTCTACCCTTATGCAGATTAGGTTTAATCTATGTTCAGCTACGTTCTTAATAGCTTTTAAGATCTTTATTCTGTAAGGAATATTTTTTGCATAATTCGTGAGTCTTGAGAAAACGCTCGTAAGCAAAACTTTTTCCTTAAATACTCATTCACTTTTTCTTGGTTCCTTCAACAAAAAATTTGTGTGTGCAAGGTGCATAATGACTAGAGAATGAAAGCTAGAGCTTGAGTAAGCAAAAGATAATGAGAAGATAGTAAAATGAAAGAAAGCCAATAATAGCCTAGAGAGAACAAAATATATTATCATTTTAAATTTTTAAGCACCTTAGAGTACATATCCCTACCTAAGAGAAAAAGGAAGCATAGCTTAAGCCAAAGTGTTGATTGAAGATGCGATCAAAGATGACCTACAAAAGAATAATATCTTTTCTTTACTATTGGTACTAAAATAAGTATACTAATTTTCTTGTAACGCAATCTATTTTTCACACCGCAACGCTTAGTTCCTCTGAAATTAGCATCAGTGTAATTTTGAAATGTACGCATTCAAATCGAAAATAAAGAGTCGATTTAAAATGATAAGATAGGGGAGTGACATCCGCATCTATTTAAAGTTCACTTTGAGATCTATACAATGCCTAAATGCCTAAAATAGCTGAGACTCTTTGCATTGTTAGGACGATATCAAAGGACCATTGTTAATATAAATGTAAAGGGTTTATACAACGGAGGAATTTAACAATGAGGAAGCATTCCTTTACAACTCAAAAAATGCGATGGCGACAGTGTCAGTAGAATACGCTATAAAAATCCTTTCGAGTTTAGTGTTTCGACAAAATGGAACTAGAAGTGCGCAACGACCGACAGGGATGTCGGATGTGAATATGGCAGGTAAATAAATAACTTAAGACAGAATTAGATACTAAAGCCTATTCTATTTTTGGTGCAGATGCCTCACAAACTTTTAGGAGGAGGATGAGATGACAACGCAAAAAAGTTAAGGATTGTTCAGACAAGAAGAAAATGCGTTGTTTGCGGGCAGTCTTATGAGGACGACGGGTAATATCTTACGATAAATCAAGAGAGAAGGTAGGACATACGAATTTGAAGAATGATCAATGTTTTCATAATGAAATGACGCATTGGAATCCGGGTCGCAAAAAAACATTTTACTCAAACTGAATTGAAGCATTCTCTTATAACTATGCTATGAATAGGTTTAATTGTTTCTGAGATAATTAGTAACTCTCAATTTACATATTGTAATGATTACAAGATTATGAAGGATTATTATGAATTGAATGGCAACTTGAGCATCGAGCACTCTAGCAAATTTAATTTTTCTGCTTGATCGATTACAAAACCTATTACAAATGGACAGTCAGAAATAACGGAATTTATTAGGATGATTAAGATTATACATTTACACATTTATCGATACTACCTGTTCCTTTAGATAGAGTTGACGTCATGTTCTGAATCTCTGAATGGATTATGATAATCTTGATAAGAGATGAGACTTCGTGATTCAACTCCAAAGCTGGGTTTAAACGTTTGAAGAGTGCACTCTACTTACGGCCTATTTCATTATTTTGATGGCTCTCTCTCTTCAAATTGATGTGTTTACTATTTACCATGTGCAAATTCTACCGGACTGGTTCACCAGTTTAAGCGTAAGAATAGCTTAAGTTTTTACAAAGCAGATCACAAGGTCTAGGACAAGAAGGATGAAATATGTGCAAACTCATTTCACAAATGCCTTTTTTGATGAATGTGTGTCTTTAGGTTTAAACAATGCAGGATTCTTTCGTTGTACGAATGTTTATTGTGGTCTGTAAACTGTAAGGAAAATGATGACTAAACATTACCTGGTCTGGGACTGTGGGACTACAGGAGAAGGGAATGAAACGACAGGTTTTTATTTAAGCACACTCTTCAGACTTTAGAAGACTCTGGGGTTTAAACAAAGTAAATGATTGTTCATTGTAAAATAACGGGATCCTCCGTATCCCAAATCGCAATGATTCTCAATTTTGTAGAGAGAAGCTGGCACAATGCGAAAACTGCGAGAACCACATTTACTCACGTTTTACCCTATTGTACTTTAGGAGAACGAATTAGGTAGCGGGTATGCAACCATTATAGAGTTTAGTGGTGGAACTGGGCGTAAAAATTTTGCGTAATCTTTCATTCTTGTAGAAAATTGCATTAGTGCAGAAATGCAGAACAGGTAAACTGCTGTGCTTTACTGTTTTTCACCAAACTCATTAATTCCGCACGTGGATTGGATCGTGGATCCGCCTTGAAAAACCGGTGAATATTTAATTTGCCTTATATACTCAAAGGCCAAAATTCAATCGATAAACAGTAAACAGATTAGGTAAATTGTCACCTTCCGCAAACAAACCCCAAACCCCCTCCAAATGCAGACGATTGCGTGCAGCAGCGTGTGGTAAATGGTTTTCTGCTAATTTAATTCTAATTAAATGTTAATTGCTATCAATCAGCCGCTATCCTAAAAAATTCTCAAGATCAAGCAAGCTATTATGATTACGTAGTTTTTTAATGCTACTCCCGAATTATTGACTTGGGCATTAAATCCAAAGCAATTTTTCTTTCTATTATTTACATAGTTCCGCTTTGCAATTTGTAAAATGCTATAAAAACTTAGCTTTTCATGTTTTATTGTCTTTTCATTACTGTCTCCTAAAAATATTGTCAGAGTGTATTGCAAATATTGCATTAAAGAAATGTTACTTGTTTAGCAATCACAATCAGCCAAACTAAAAAAAAGTTAATGAACTACTTTTTTATTGCTTCCAATTTTCTTTAGCTCGTAAATAGCGTAACTGGCAACTGGAAAACCACCAATTTTCATATCCGCATGCAATAGATAGTCCAATTCGACCCCTGTCATTGTACTTAGGTATAGTCGTAACTGCTCATCCGAGCTATTTAATTAGTCACAAAGCTTTACTCATTTGGTATTTGCAAAATCTATCTTGTCCAACCTCTTCTGAATGTAATAAATGACTACATATTTTACCCAATCGATTATCCTAAATTATACTCCATTGTTATCAGACAAGGTAATCTGCGAACCATATGAGTTGGGCTAGGTATCAAGAAACTATTAGTTTAATGCCAGCGTTTTATTTACTTTTCCCACGGTACTCATATGCCCCTTCTCTCACGAAGCCAGAACAGTTTTTCCCATTTTTTTTGCAAGGTATCGAAACTCTTACAACAGGTGTACCAATATGTACCCCTGCTTAAACTGCTCTCGTGTGAAATGACAAAAAAGTTACTCCAAGTAATTCGTTGATAACCATCTTAAACCAAGGTAAAGAAGTTTTAAAGGTTATATTACTCAAGTTAGTTTATCATTTATGACCAGGTTTACAAATCGATGTGTTATCTTCCTACTTAAATTCAGCTTGACGATGGGTCCATTACTTAATTTGAAATAATGATTTACTGATGGTCATCTTGGAACAGAATCTTATCGATACAAAATAAATTATGCTAATTCAACCTAGCTTTACGTAATTAGGTACACAAGCTCAAAATTATATGGAAATATCATCATTATTGGGAAATTATGTTTAGCATTGATATAATAAAGCTGATCAAAGCTATTAAAAACGTAGCTGATAAAAGATTTTGAAAGAGTCACAGCGATTAAAGTGAACCTTAATGTATCCTATGTCCTTACCACCTCAAGGGTGGATTTAAATATTTTTAGGGACTATCATAAGCTATAGCTTGTCATTTAAAAAATTATTCTCCCTTGACCCCTGTCCTCATGCATTAATCGATCTTCATTGTTGGGATCCCAAACACTCATATCAAATTTAAAATCAATCGGTTCACGCGTTCGAGAGTTAAGGTACTAACGGACGGATAGACGGACATGTCAAAATCAATACTTAGCTTCGCTCAAGCTCAACTACATAATAAGTTTCGCTGAATTAGCATGGATGAACTCTGGAAGCATTTTAAATTATTAAATTGATCCAAAGCTTCGCTAATATTTCGCCTTCTTTAGGCTATTAAAATTCGTCGCGTGTTCCTCTTTAATCTTTCTTCCTATACCTTCCATCATCACATATTTTATTAGCCTTGCTACACGCAAAACGCATTAGCATAACATTCGCCATATCCACAAAATCTGAGATGCACTCGTATCGCATTGCCACCCAAAATAAGAATATGATAAGATCCTTTAGCATTTGGTATCTACGGTAGCGGTTTCTTTAAGGACAATCATCTTCCAGACCAGGTCAAGCTAGCAAGACAGGACAGGATAGCATGATTATGATTGCTTTTATAACCCTCTCTAGCATAATCTAAGGAAGATATAAAGATTACAGCTTCTTGTTTCTAGGTTCCTCCAAGGATACAATATCCCTTGCATAATAATAGGAACGAAATTTATCAGTTTTTAATCCATGTCATCACATCGAAATAGTGGTAAGCCCTAAAGCTAGTATCTTATTCGCACATTTTACCTTTACGTAACAAAGCCTTTACATCCTGTTTCCTTTTTTGCCGAACATAAGCTAAAATACGTAATGGATACTGCACACGCACCGGAACTGCAAAAGTGCACCTGTGGCGCGATAGCTCTAATAATGTGATTATCAATTCTAATTGAAGGTCTCCTACTCTTCTAACGAGCCTTGTGCCATGTTGGGACTCTAAAATAAACTATATTTACTAGCTCAATCTAAAACAATCACAAGTGTATTCGATCCATCTTTTTTTTTATAGTAAAATAAATTATTTGTTTAACTGCCAATACAGTTAATCCATAAGAACAACAACAGATGGCTCATGATTTTCATGATTTCCAACAAGTTTTTTTTTTCGTGATATCATGATATCATATCATAACATACGTTCCTACAATATATTTAAGTGAGCCATCAATTTTACAGTTATTTTAAGACATCTTTAAAGCTTATCATTAGGGCATGGCAGCTGGCTTCACTTCGTTTTGGTTTTACAATGTGCTGACTCTCTAACAATATACGTTTGTTTCAGAGGATAACAATACTTTAATACATAAATTAAAGTTATTTAAAGGGACATTATATTATTACGATGGCTACTTTAACTGAAGAGGGCTTTGCGGTTTTTCTCGCTGTGCTCTCCCAGTAAACATTTGGGATAGATCCTTTAAGGCTTCGATACCCTTCAGCAAGCACTACATGGCTGCTCTGGCTGGTGCTGGTACTTTATAAACTTAAATAAAAAAATAAACTGTATCTCTTTCATTGTCTGTAGACCGTAGGAGCATAAGCTACGATTAAGATTTTGATTCAATTTACCAAAAAATATAAAAAATCGTACATACTGCAAGTGCAGAATCCAATCAGTTGAGGTAGACTTTTTTTTACAAAGCGTACAAATTCAAGGAACCATAACTCACTTTGGTTAATTATTAGATTATTCACCTGCCCACTGTACAGACTGTCCACTAAGCAGTATGAAAAATATGAAATGCTTCAAAATATTTATACCTTTTAGTCTTTGGTCTTTGTACGCACTTTTGACTTTTTAACGATAATTTTTTTGTGCTTTGTACTCTCTCAGTGAATTTTTTTTGTGTAACTCATTATTCACATTTTTCATTTAAGGCATTTCATAGGGGTTGGACTATTTATGAATTTTAAGTACCTACTTAATCCGTCTCAGCTAAGGTAAGTAGGAAGCTTAATTGGAGTCTTTGCATGGGTAAAAAATTGCTCTTGTTTTCAATCTCACTCAAATAATAAATTTGTATAGCAGGACCTTTCTTGTGAACAATTCGGAAGCGAGGAAGGAAACTTAATAGTCTCGTTACACTAGTACCTTTACACATTGTTTGGGTATAGACACTTGTTATGCAATTTAAATTGAATTGAAGGTGCTAGCACGCCTGTTTTTTGGAGGAATCCGCCTATTTCTCCTGATCGTTAGGATAAGAGGGAGTATATAGTAACGTCACGTCATTTCCTTTTGTGTGGGTAATTAAATAAAATGAACAATCGATTTGTTAAGCAGGTGTATCTCGAGATGTGCCTACGTGCCGATTTATTAAGCAAAAAATACATTTTATTGGATTATCATTATCGTGTTAAACAACAAGTTTTGATGTCGTTGGGAGAATACCGACGTGACATTGACTGATGGCGAAAATATGAGAAAAAACATGTCCAGTTTGACTTTTGAGTGAACGCTTGGCAAATGTTCCTGTCCAGAAGCTACTCTAAGCTCCAAAGAAAAACTAAGAAACGGATTTTTTTTGCAAAGGTTCAACTAAGCATATCGGCAACTTATTCTTTCTTCCACATTCCATTGTTTAATTATATGAACTGGATTTTCATCTATTTTTTTATTAGCTTAGCCTCTTCCGAAATAGGTTAATTATGCTCCTCTACCTTATTATATCGAACAATTATTGTCATTTGCGGAACCATAAAACGGAAGAAGAAAATATTGAATTTTATATCTGATAATCTCACCAATGAACATTATTTCTTACTCTCCAGAGCATAGTCTAAACTACGGAACTTAATCTAGAAACCGTTCTAGTGTTTCACAACTTGGCAGCTTCAAAGGAAACCGGCTTGGCAGTGTACGAATAAGTAATTAACCTTAACCTTCTCTCCTCAATCACCCTATCACGATCTGGTGCACTCCACCTCTTACAGAAAATGTTGGAGTGGACGAGTGGAGGTCAACCTTAGCTGGAAAGATAGTTCCCACGAAACATACCCATTCCCTACCATAAAACCATAAAGTTCCGAATTGAAACAATTGTTTTAGCACTTCCTTTTAAAATATTTGTTGGAGTAGGTTCTGCCTGTGCATTCTTGAAACGGCACTCTTTGCATAATTCCTACTTATCATATCAGCTGTAGATAATGGGGACGCCTAATATTCGCATAATTTATGGTACTGTTATTATAATGATGTGAAATGGGTTTATCAAGGAAGCTTATATTTGGCCGGTACATTTCCATTTTTTACGATTTATAATTGCAACAAAAAATTATTCAATCGGAAAGTAGGTGATGAGGGACATTAAATCAACCAAAATATAGTTTCGTTTCAAGAAGTTACGTTCCAACGTTCCGTGTTCTACTTACAGTTCACGTGCGTTAGTCTCAAGTCTGATGTAAAAACGATTCTGTTTCATTAAACCTATTAGGTAAAATTTGCGATTAGTAAAATTCATGCAATATAAGGAAAAAAAATGCAAATGATACGTTAACCTATACACATTGGTTAACTATAGATGGTATTTCGTGAATGATGATGACCATCCGTTCAAGTCTCAAATCTCAAAGTCTCTACTGAACTGAAGCTGAGGATGAAAGTAATATGGGATCTGTTGAATTAGGTAAAATTATTGTAAAACATGACAAACCATTCCAACTGATCTTCAGAGCTGTAGTCTTACTCATGATCATCATGAAGGATGTGAATTGCAGTTAAGATAACTAATTACAAAAAAAATCTCATCTCATTTCGCATGTTTCTGTAGAGAGTAAGAGTAAGGAAAAAATGTATGAACGTGCATACCTTGTCTGATAATGTGGTTTGTGCTGCTTAAGGTAGACTATGTACTGATTATAGAAGGATAAGTGTTCGTAATGAAATTAACTAACTGTTCAAATCAAGTTGGAGTAAGGAAAGGATAGGAAATATGTATTTTTTAAAGTGTTGTATCTCTGGTTGTGCAGGATTACAACGTACTGTACTTTATGATATGGTGTAGATAAGTATCTTTATGGAATAAGAATAATTGGGGCAAGATCCGTCATGGAAGGCTGCCTTCAGTTTGTCATGGTCGTATGAGAAAAACGTTTAATTCATATAGTTTATGGAGAGAACGTTAGACTCAACGATGGACACTATTGGATAAAAAAGGGACGTGTTGCACCGCAACTGGCGGTGGCGGACTGACCCTTAATGATTTTTTTTTAAATGAGATGATTTGGCTGACCAATTTTTTCCATTCCAAATATCCAAATGCATCCAGCAAAAGTGTCAGCTTCTAGATGCTCATGCTACTCAAGTGGAATATGGTGAGACAGAATCAAAGCTTGATTGATTACGTGATTTCTTCGCTCCGTCTCACAATTAATCATGTTTGGTTTTGTTTGGTTGATGTAACCTTCCAAAAATACACTTCTCCCTTGATCACTCTCAAGATCATTTGCATGTTTGTGTACGCTCACAACTACAGATTTTGTAGGAACAAAGCAAGACGTATTGAAAATTTGTTGTCAAAGGTCGTCATCTTCTTCACTTCAGAATCCATTAAGCTTCTTTACAAGTCCAGCTAAAGAAGTGAGACATGCGCCTACTTATTAACGTATCGGAAGACAAACTTCGCCTCGAGGCTCGAGCTAAGGATATCGAACAACGTACTAAGGCTAAAACAGTTTATCATTCGTTTTTCCGTCTATGCCCACGGGACAATACTTAATTAATTCCTCTTTGCGAGCTTAATTTATCGTTTCCTCTTGACGGAAAAGCCCACTCCATGTGATCCACGTGGGGTCTTTACATAGATTGTAATTAGCTAATTAAGCAGGTAGATAGCTAGTAGCCCCATCCCCAACACTAAACTTTACGATCATCTGGATAAAAAAACTAATTTGCATAAAGTGTCAATTCGACTAGGTAAACCAGACAGTAGAATATTAATTGATTTTTTATGGGATCTTAACCATACAAGTACATTGACTGCAACATTTAATGTCTTCCTCTCAACGTCTCAACCTGAATTCATTTTTTACAAAGCCTCTCTTACAAGCAACTCTGATGTCTTGGCCATCTTCAAAAATAACCATAAACAAGGTACATTAGTTAAACTGCCGTCTCATAAAAGCTTTAAAGAAGTCACAAGTAATTCACTAATTAATTTTTTATCGAGTGTATACACTCTCTTGGTGGTACATTCATCTTACATTTTATATCCTTAGGCAAAAAAGCGCTATCTATTTCATATATCACATCAGTTCCTTAATATATTTTAAAAGAGTTGCGACTTCATCTTACAGTTTGGAGGGGTCATTAAACATGAAAATTTTGAAAGACAGGGACACACCACACACACACAGCTTCCCGTGTATGAGTCAAGATGCTATTTTTTGCACGCAACAAAATGTCTCTTTTGCTGTCACATATTACACATGTTTCTCAAATTTTTTATGGACTTTTGAGAAAACAAACAAACCTCTCGAAACGTATGCATAAGACTTCAATTTTTTTTTATGATTTTGATGATTATTATTTTGAGAATTGCATGTAGTCTACATACATGGTGCCATTCCCAATGTAAATTACAAAGTGATATGTTGCTAGTGTTCTGCTGATGTGATGCGATATAGTAAAAGGAAATGTCGGTCAGCGAGAATACAAGAGTACAAGAATACAAGTTGAGTTGAACAATCCAACAAGACCATGCAATCCTGTATTGCAATGGCTTCTTGCACAGTCCATGCATCACTTTAAAGCAGTGACTGAACAAGTCTCTATATTTTTGCACTGCTCGAAATGATCTTAGTACATGCTTAACTTGTGGCCAGGGTATAATTAAAGTAAAAATCTGGGGCTAGAGACCAACCATACAAGCCATACAGAACAATTGAGCCTTTTTCATCAGTTTAAACTCTGTCTTTGAAAATCCTACAAGAAATAAATCAATGAAATCCCATTCAAAATAATAATTCTCGAAAAGGTAGATAATCAGAGGTACCTAATTATTTACTATCGAAACTTGTATCACTTGTATCATTTGCTCAAATGATCCTGAAATAGTAAACGCCTAAACATAAACGCTTCATCGTAACAGAGATGAATGCCTTTATCAGTTTACTACCTAGCATCATCGCGCATTATTTATGATAATTCCTTTTGAATTGGTAGCTTTGAGAGAAAATTTTCTCTAAAGAGGATCTATCATCCTGTAAGAACTCAAATCAAAAATGACTTCATCAAGCCACAAAAAAGTTTATAGTTTTCAATTCATTTCAATGAAACATTGTAATTTCATTTGAGTTCAAAACAAAAGGATTGAATTATGCTATTTATTTTATATAGTTTTGAGGGTTTTTGCAACAAAAACCATCTCACCTTTAGTTTTTTCTGATAAAATAGGCTCAAAGTCGACATTTGGCCAAGATGCTGAAAGAGTTTTGTATGAGCTCATAACTCATATTGTACCAACCTACCAACCACACCAATTCCATTTTTCCCTACGAATATTCACGTAATTTTGGTCAAGATCAGTTATAATTCAAGGAAAAAATTTTAGAAATAAAAGTCTTTTCTGTAGGAAACCTAATGAATTAACAATTGAGTAGGGAGATTGTACGAAGAATTAGCGAGGACCAATCTAATGCATAAGTCACAATCAATAAAAAAGTATATACTTAAAGCATCTTATCAACATCCAACACGTTTCGTTCCTCCGAGAAGAAAAAAGTGCAATTGTTGAATTGTCCTATGATTACATCTATGCAATAAATCATACAGGAGCAGAAAAAAAATACAAAGCTACTAATACAATTTTCCTTAGCGTTTGCAATATCGGTCATTATGCATTTTTTAAGAGAGGCGAAAGATGAATGTGTAATTTCTAGACATTTTGTCGAGGATGCGAACAGTGATTAAGGAGGAAATGATGGAGTCATGCATGTGGCATATAAAAAGATGAACATGACGACCCTGCATCGGAAACTACGTTTTGTGTCAAATTTGTGTAAAGCAACGTACATTTTCCTAATAACGACGAGCGAGTCATTAAAGCCTAAAAAGCTTTTTGACCAACGACCCTGTCACATCATATTACATAGTTTGGATGTACATCATCATTATAAAAAATAAATGCGTCATTACGCATCAAACTTAAAGACATGAAAAGGGAAGTAGAAACACAAAAGGGGAAAGAAAAATATCAGGAGAAAAAGTTTAAAAGTAGTTTGATTATCTATGCAATTTTTCCCCCTTCTTTTTTGATCCGAAAATATCCCAGAAATGGAACACAATGAACACTTTATAATTCTAAAATCTCATCAAGCCACTAAGGAAACATTGTTCCTGAGACAGGAGTGTGACGATGACACATTGTCATCAACCATCATTCACAAAAGTGTACCACCACAGCCATATTTCAACTTTACAGTCAATTTCTACATTAGCGAATTCAAAGTGAAAAATGTGACAATAACAAAAAACAAATTAGAAAAAAAAGTTATCCCTTTTTACGCCTACAGGTGTCTAGTCTGCATAGAGTTGAAAATATACTCTTATTCTTTATAGATCCTATCTTCTTTTAACTGTTTTGACGAAATTTTTTATATTGTACGTGGTCTGGATGCGAAATTATGATTTGTTCAAAGGAAAATCTGATCATATTTGGGTCATTGATGCTGCCGTTATCACATTAGCCAAGCCAAGTAGTTTTGTCGAAGCTCTTTAAAAGCTGCACTTTGCTTGGCAATACACTGGTTATGGTACTTGTGTACCTACTCATTCAGATTTTTCGCTACTGCAAAAAGTCCTCAAGTCAGAAAAGTGAAGCCAAGACGAGCCACCTCAAAACAAAATAAAATGGTGGATTCGTGCCATGCAAAAAAATGCACATGTTTTTGTGACCATTCAATACAGCCGATATGATTTTTTGAAAAGGGGATAGGGTGTAGTGATAGTGATGCACATGCAACAGATTTTTTTAACTGAACGAATGACGGACAAAATGTATAAAATAATTACATTGTTTGTGGTAAAGTATTATAATGATAAATAATGAATAAATAAAAATTATGTTGGTGGTACTCCTTACGGAGGATAGTGCATGCACGAAAATCTTTTAATTTTTTAAACAAAAATGAATTGTATCCCATATGAAAATTTATCATTTGGCTACTACACTAACTAAGTAAGTCGAAGTCCGTCAATTTTTTAAAAAAAGTAGTGTTCCCACACACGAAACAAATGACAGGAGCAGACCTTCTTCTCAAAAGACATTCGAATCGAATGTAAATTGTGCATGCAAATTATTCATTTAAAGTTTGAGAAAGTATTAAGCTTCAACCACATGGACATCATTTTATAATTAGCCGATTATAAAACAATTTTTTGAAAAAAATTAGAACGTTTTCATGTTTCTCTATATGCCTAAGCATATGTGTTTATCCGTTGGAAGTTTCTATAATCCTCCGTGTAAATCACGATTTCATCCTATAGAGACTTGGAGGAACTCGCTACCTAACTAAGAAACCAAACGAGTTTGAAATCTAAAGATAATATGGTCTTCTACTTCACGTTGATTTTTTTTCATGTAATTTATTTCAAACTAGAAAAATCAATCATCACGAAATTCTCTAGGAGTCTTAAGGAATTTAAAAAAAGGATGCAGTTTATTCTCTAAATATTGATTATACTTCATTGAAGAATATTGCACCGCACATTAGGTCTCTAGTAGGACTTTGTTACTCAATAGATATCACACGCAATTGATCCCTCTCGAATATAAAAAAGATTTTCACTTGCAGCACTCCAATGTTAAATCAAGCAATAACCTCACGCCGCCATTATTTCACCATCTCATAAAATATTCTTGCGTTGAGCTTGTACTTCACCTTTTAATTCTTGCTGAACACAATTTTGTGATTTTGGAGCAAAAATAAACTTCATCAAGTAAAAAAATTGATTAGAATGAGGATTCGCATTTCATCTTACCTTGTAACACTAATCCAATGCTTTTCTTAGAAATTGCGATGGTCAATAAACGCGTTCAATGATGATACAAATTGACACAAAAAAAATTTGTAGAGAGTTTGATCTTATGAAATTGTTTTGGGGTGGGTTGATTCCTTAGACTTTATCGTCATCTGGAGAATATCAACAAGTGATTTATATCATGGAGTAATACACAAAGTTTATCCGTTTCATTCAAACTGGACAACATATTGACCAAAGTTACTCTGGCCGAATTTAAACATTAAGAATTTGGATAATAAATCCAAAGACAGTCCCGCGTCACTCTTCCTCAATAATTGACTCTGCCCTAAAGAGCAGGAACACAATTTACGCAACCGGAAGGAAGCAGAAGCAAACTAAAACTCCTTTCCTTTCTTCGATTCTTTTGAAAATTGTCACTGTTTTTTTTGCTACATTTCCCGGAACTTTCCTCAAGATAAATCACTACACTCCAGCTCTGCTGAATCTCCTTGTTAATTACTGAATTTTGCAGAGACACTGAATCACTCCAGCTCTGATATCAGCCCACACAAAAGAATTTACTTTCGGATTGTAATGTACACAAAGAAGTCCATTTTTCCTGGTGTTTACTCAACTCATGCATTTTGCCATGATTTTTTTTCTCAGTAGGGATGAATTTGAACGCGTTTTACACATCTTGATTTTTTGGTTCAAGAGACGGAAGAGCGGAATGAAAGCTCTCTTACGAACGACTGAACTTTCAAAGCAAAATTCGTCTTTGTTGCTTATTCTTTGTACCGTAGATTCGTAGATGCAATGCAGGTACGAAGGCAACGTCGAAACTCAAAAGAAGAAAAAAACAGAATCAGAGTAGGTATACGCGTACATTAGCTTACCTATAATGCTAGAGATGCTAGCTGCATGCATAAGCGTAAAACAAAAACAAGCAAAGGTAAGTTACACACAAATTTCTTCGTTACGAGTGCATGCGCATGGGCTAACACTTTAAAAGCAGAAGTGTATGTTATCAGGCACGTAAAAATTTTTGTAAAGAAACTCAGGCTAAGAAATAAACAAATTTTGTATAAGAACAGGATGCTTATGGGCACGTAATGGCTAAGAAATATTTTTGCGTTGCACTGTACCCACTGCCTCACATACTTTATGTAGTTTAGCAAAAATATAAATATTTTAATGTTCAGTTAAAGGGTTAATAATTTATAAGCTGTTCTGTGCGTTACCATAGGTAGATCTTGACGTAGTTGATGGCACTGCTCTCTAAGGGGAAGTTTTGTGATCAATTCAAAATTCATAAATAGATTTACTTCGGATCTAACGTCATTATCATAATCAAAGACGCAACTCTGTGGTCCAATCCAATTCACATTAGTCATTTCACTTACAAAGATTATTTACCACCACTGTCTCACCTGTGGATTCCCAAGTGTAAAAATACGTCATTAAAGAATCCTCAATGGGACGACGACGTTAAATCTGGGAAGCGCCTTTCAAAAGTCTCTTGAGGAAGTTTTCTAAGAAGAGGATACACACGGACATGTGTTCTTAACGAAGTCTTGTATCTGACCCATCTTGGTAATGACATGCAGGCTTGACAGCTCATTAAAGCCTCTGATTGAACACTTGATGAGAGCAAGTTTTATGCAGCGTCTGAAACCTAATACTTCTTCCTTCCTGGCTGTAAAAATGGAAATCGATCGTAGACAAAAAAAACACCCAAAGATTTATATTTTCTATACTCAATGAATAAATTGAGCAAATCTACATTGCATGAGGGAAATCAATCAGACATCCGGTCTTTTATATTGTCATTGTCACCTTAGGGCACTTTGCAAGCTTAATAGAAATCTAGATTATTTACGAGAAATCGATATTCATTTCGTGTCTAATAAAATCGCTGTGGACAGTTTTATGTTTGATTCGCCATAAAAGCTTATTATTTTTCCTTTTACGGCACGAACACAATTGTCATTTCATACCTTTCGAGACGTTTCTAAGCACATGTTTGTGAAAGTCCTTGACATAATATATTCATGCTTTGTTGCTCTAGACTTTTCCAAAGGAAAGCATCTGGAACTTTTTAACTTTTCCTTTAAAATAACATCCCCAGCGACACCATAATCTTATCTTGTGATCAGGGCGACAATAGTGTGAACTAAATCATATCAAAATGTCTCGTAATCTTAATCTATATTTATCTTTGTAAACCAAATGCAAAACATTTATCGAGTAAAAAGGTTGCAGTCTTGAATAATAATCACCTCCGAAGAATTTTTACCTGTAGGAAAAGGAAACGACCAAGTCTAAGTGTTTTGTTTAGAGATAAGAACATAAAGGGAAGTAAGCTTAGTGGATGTCCTATGCATTGTAAACCTTTTCAGCTAAATGATAATGCAAAATATGCTTCCTTGAAAAAAGGATCTGGATTTTCCCTAGACGTCCTTCGCCCTCTCAAATTACCTCAGTTCTTCAGTAGCGTGGACAATTGCCATGGACTGCCCATCATTGTTCAAATAAACAATCCATAATCTAAATGAGCTCATCTAGGAAAAAAAATTTACCTGTGTTCTTACTGCTCTGCATACTTTAGTGCTCTGGACATGTTTACTTTATGACAGGGTCATTTTAGACTATTTTTTGCTCTAGAAGTTCACTAGAGCTTCGAGAAAAACTAGTTTTTTCGGGACATCCCCTTCAATGCTAACTTGTTGAGCTGAAATTACTGTTGTAAAACACAAACCAATCACTTTGTTCAATTTTTATGTCATATTTTTATCCACATCAAAGAAATTTATATACAAAAATGCATTTGAATTCCCTGATTACGTAAGCATCTTGAGTTTAGTTGGGTTTTGAGATGTTTCATATTTCTGATATTTCAATGGAAAAAAATCTTGGTACAAGTTATGCGTGTTCTTCCAAGAATTAAACCAACGCATCCATATTTGGAAAGAGCATCTCTGTTTGTCTAAATTATGTTAAGTATCTGTGATAATAAGAAACATCTAAGGAATTTTACTTTCATCATGGGTATTTCTCGTTTCGAAATAATTTCCAAGATGAAACTCCAGTCAGAGGGTTAGCACCTGAGTAAATAAATGACGAAGAAGTTACACTTAAGCGTTAATAATCTGAGCAAGCATAATACCATATCCTTCATCCATTCAAAATATTCTACTGGGTGGTACCAGGATTTAGTAATCTTCATTGAGGAATACTTGAGACTTGAGAGTGTCCTTCAATTCAATTTCCCCAGATTCTTTAGACTCTTTTCAAATGAACTCTGTTTACGTAAAACATTGAGTGACGGGTGATGATTTTCAAATCTGGCGGCAAATCTTTTTCAAAAGGTGTGTACTTTATTAAGCACAAAAAATGTAAACAGCGCTAGAGAAAACTTTAAAATTTTACTTCTAAATATGACAACACCAGCAATCTATTCCGCCCTTACAATTAATGTCGCCTGTGCGACTAATATTAATCTTAGCCCTCTCTAGTCTGTTACGGTTCGTGGCGGAATTTAATTTGTGAAAATCAACTCCTCGCTAGTTATTTAAAGTCCCCAAGCATCATATCAACATGAGCTCTCCGTCAGTTAAAAAAATCATATAATATCTTGACTAATCATCAGCTCAAAGATGACTAACTAAAGTGCAGTAGCCAGGACAACCACAGTTCGGTTGTCTGTTTTGTGAGTAGACCACCTTAAATGATTCATCAGTAGGGTTCTTCTAATTCCTCAAAGTATTATGACAGATATTAAAAGTTTTACGTCTTTTTCAGCCCTGTCCCTTAATTCACGCTTGAGAGGATGTAACCACAATATTAAATCTCTGAAAAGCATCTAGGGAATATATCAGGAGTAGGTTTTTGATATGCCTTCATAATGTGACTCATTGATCAAATAGGAAACCCAAAAGGGTTAAAAGGCACATGATAATCCATCCAAAAATTCACCTGTGTGTTTGCAAGCAAAGCCAACTCTTTCCACAACCATCGACGGAGACGTGAAATAACAATTACGAGCGGAATTAGAAAGTTATTATACAACAATCTCCTTTTCAATGAGGGATAGATAGTGTAAGAAAAATGTGTGCCAAGTGTACCCCTACTTAAGCGTGCCCTAAACAACACCGTCCGTCCATACATTCCTTCGTATTCTGACTCACAATAAATACACATTGAATTAAAAATGGACTGGATTGTAAGCTCCTTAAAAAATTATATTGTCTTGTCCTACATTTCCGCTGCTAATTCTTCTCCTCGAAAAAAATATGCTAATTGAAATATAGTCATCAGCTCGTCATCCAGATATATTGTAGTAGGACCAGGGTAAATATTAGCTTCTTGTTATTTTTTTTGGAGAATCTCATAACGCCCTCTTAGATTGGATGCGACATGGAGAAGAAAAAAATACAAACAATTTCCGCTTTCATGACTAGACCAGATACGTAGCAAGTAGATACAGATAATCATTATGTGTATATGACAGCTATTATCATTTTCCGTATGGATTACCACATCATCGCCATAATCATCATGGTTTTTTACAGGAAGAAGCCATCCCAAGACATAAGGAGATTCGTTACGGTTGGATTGTTGGATATTTACTCACCTCAAGGTTTGCTCTTTTTTTAGGAGGGTAAAGTACTGCCCAAATTTTAAAAAAATAATTATCGTTGGAATTTTGATGTATGTACATCATGAAAATTTAATGTGGGAGCCTTGTTTAGATTCGACTGTGATAATATATTGTCTCATTGTGTCCATAAGTATAAACCCAATCGGAAGGTTTTCGTTAGAATAACGTTAAAAATCCAAAGTTCGTTTCACGTTATGTTTGTCGCTTATTTCCGCGTCAACTGCACGTTAATTCAGATATTTTAACGTAAATATAACGTGAAATTAACACCATTACAACGAGCGGTTTCAGCATTGCATGAACATGAATATTACGTGGAAATAACTTCAATAGAAACAACTTTGTATTAAAATGCGGGAACTTCATCATTTAAATTTTTTATTAATCACATGAACACAATGGCATACAAACATATTGTTGACAAGTATTTAAACTACTTAAAAACAAAGGAATTACAATAAGCTTAATGACAACGATGTTTTGATAACCTAACATGAATAACTACCATTTAGAATTGTTTGGACTAGCATCACCAACTTGAAGTGCCCATGACTTACGGGAAGCTGAACTATCAGTTAGGTTGTTCGAAATTCAATTGAATAACTCCACTAGGATCAATGAGCTGTGGACTTGAAGAAACGTCAGGAGGATGTCCGCTAAATGTCTCAATTCTATTGCTCGAACTTGCCTGACTGGATCCAGTCATGGGAAGACTCAATGCTTGTGTACCGGGATTTGAATCGACAATGTCATTAAACTCCGAGGCACAGCTCATCCAATTCAAAATTGACTTACTAGACTGAGGCTTCAACTTTTTCGATACGGTACTGGAACCTGTGCCACAAGAGGATGAAAGACTTTCAAAGTCTGGGCCAGTAGGTCCGCCATTCAGAACCAACGCTGGGATTGGCGTTGCTATAATATTTTATCAAAAACATTTTGATGAGCTTAAACGTTTCATGGATAGTTTTGTCTTATCCTAAAAACCATATTATATACGATAGTAAATAGTTACCATAGAGATTTGTTTTGGGCAGTGTTAGACCATGGGTTGTAGGAGTGGCACCGTCATGTGGAGACACGGTAAATAAGTCACCATACCTAGATGCCCTTCTTGTTCTGCCAGCCTTGGCACTTTGATACCTTTTGTTTATTTTATCCTCATCTGCTGTGTCAAGGCCAGATGCGGTCAAATAAATATTTGCTGCCTCATTTGCATCATCAAATGAATCTATTCAAAATAATTAATTAAATTTATTTTAAAATAAGTAACTGTAGGTAATAAGGATATTGTTTAGATGTATCCGTTCCAAACTGGAAAGTTCACTTACCAAAAGAACCAAATATTCTTCGAATTTGAACTTCAAGCCAATCTAATTCTGGCTCACAGTTGTTCTTAATTAATTGTTTTATTGCAGTTTTTTTTCTTGGCCACAGACACACTCTGTTTGAATTCCTTATCCAAATGTAAGGAACCACTTCTACACTTTTTTCATTCTCAAACTCAACAACAGCAAACTTCTTAAATCCTTTTCGAGACATTTTCAATGATCTTACTTGATTCAGAAAAATGTGAAATAGATTGTGGGTTGAGATTTGTAAACAACACACTCTGTTTGAATTCCTTATCCAAATGTAAGGAACCACTTCTACACTTTTTTCATTTTCAAACTCAACAACAGCAAACTTCTTAAATCCTTTTGATCTTACTTGATTCAGAAAAATGTGAAATAGATTTTGTGGGTTGAGATTTGTAAACATAAAAAATAGATGATTGCCGGTTTTGTTGTATTAAATTTGGCGCCGCTGAAGAAACATGAAATTTTATGATCAATGGTGTAAAAATAAAATTCGCAACGTTGCATTTATGTTAACTTTACGTGCGTTTGCACTGTTGTGAAAGTGAACTAATGTCACGTTAGTTCAACGTTACTAATTTTGAAATCCATACATTAATCTAACTTGCACCTTATTTTAACACAAGTAACATCTTTTTAACGTTGTTTTAACAATCATTTCTGATTGGGAAAGTACAGCGTTATTATCTACGTATCAAATTGTATGCGTATGCTACACTGTAGATTATAGATTGTGTAAGTATTATCATCACCAACGTCAACAGAAATTATTCTGGTTGACCATCAACCAAAAGTGATATTTGTTGGAATGAGGTCTTTTCTCGCAATCAAAATGCTATCATTTTCATACGTTAGCTATTCCGTAACTACAAACGTGAACAATTCGCTACCATATAGATATTTAACATGAATCTTAACTTGTTTCGTAATTCATGGCTAACTGGAGCTCTGGAGGGATATTATGAAACCAGAAACTTCAGAATTTCATCACAGTTGAATTTTTTTTATTTTTGTTTTACATTTGGCTTATAGGAATAGGATGAAGCCAAAACTGTCCCTTGAAATTTGCTCATTTTTCGATCTTGGCGTAGCTGTTAACCTTACATGGGGCATCGTCATATTCTTCACTCACGAGACTCTGACTACTCCAAGTATTCCAAGTACTCCACTTACTTACAAGCAATCTACATGGAAAAGGAAAAAGGGCCAGAGTGACTCGTCTATCTACACATTTTTTTTTTCTAGGGCAATGTGCCACTGTTGTCAACTCATTCATTCATTTCCAAAATTTATATAGCACGTGTATAGGTACCATATTCCCAACTCCCAACTCACCCATTATTTTTTTTTGCTACTCTTATGTATTTGGAATGGAGGAGTGTAGGTCAAGGTGCATCAATCAGAGAAGAGTGCAAAAAGACGAATTTCTTTACAACTCAGGTGTACTAACACGCATATGAACAGTCATGCTAATCTAAATACCACGCTACGCACATGAAAAAATCAGAAAAAAGTTAAGCTAACATTATTCACTTCCACACATGACTATAACACAGCACCTTTTGATTACGTAATCTAAACTCAAGTGACCAAATATATCATGTGAGAAGAGAGGGAACTCATGTAAGCGTTATATTACCTCTTCGTACATTACAATACGATTATCACTGTTATTACTGTTAATAAAGGAGCACTTGTTACCCTGAAACTGGTAAAAAAATGGAATTCTGTAATAAAAGATATTGCATTTGGACACCTTATCATCTCTTTGAGGCATCATTCTTTCTAGGCTAACAGCACCCCCAAACGTTAGAACAAAAAATGTCTTAAAACTATTTTGACTTGGCTTCGTATTCATAAAAAGCTTTTAAAGAATGGGATCCTACTGAAGGTTCATGGGTTGAAAGCTTTAAGGGAAATTCCCCATTCCCCTCCAATCATATCAAATGTTTTAAAAGATTTGCAGACAAGAAATGGATACTAATTTGCTCACATTCTTACAATACAGAAGACCAGATGTAAGACAATGTAAAAGGAACTTTTGAGGAGATCATGATAAGATGCAGTCTCCATATAACCAAACATTGATAGTGCTTTTGATACAAACTATTCATAGTGACTTACTTGTAATAAGCGTACACTGTGGCTGCACCTGAAAGTACTCATCAAGCATTGTAAAAAAAATGCACAGCTACCAAATTGCTTCTTTAATGCACGTTGCAAAATTTTTCGCTTAAAAGGCGCCTTTTTAGAGGGCGGTCGTCGTCCTTCAATTCGTTAAAAGTCTATATGGGCGATTTTTCAAGAGATTCTACCGCGTTGTTGGTATTCTAAGGGACGGTTGGTTATACAACAGCAACAGATAAAAAAAAATCGAGATCATGATTAATATGGGCATGTAATTTGTGCATCGTAGTACCCAAATGCTTATCGATTTTTTTGGTATTGACAACATTGTTCGATTTTTCCCAAGTGGAACTCAAATGGAAATGGAGTTTAAAGTATACAAAATTAGGTCCCGAAGGAATTACATCTGGGTATCGAAACCGCCACATTTGACAATTTTGCATCACTTTGATGCAAGTCTTCCGTTTTTCCAATGAAACAGTATTTAATTGACACGTTAGATCGAAGGCGACGTGCCAGTTTTGCCACTGAAGCATTTTGATATTCCACGTCAAGCACAGAAGGCACTTCAACTACATTTTTAGCAGAGGAGGAGACTAAGGACCGGTTCGTCGGCCTGTATAATCGTTTCATCAGCCTAAAAGTTGTATTTGACCGCATACATGGTCATCTCTACATTAAAAAATCGTTTATGAATAGAAATCAAGTAAAAATACACTTTCTATTAAATACATTTGTAAGCAATACCGCACATACCCTTCTATAGTTGTTGCAACATAAGCAGTTTGTGCGTCTTCAGATTCTGGTATGATTTACAGGTGGCTAAAGTAAAATGGTATTTGTCGCATTGAGGTAATAACTTGTCACCAATCTTCCTCTGTGCTAAAGTCCCCTTAAAACGAGCATTCACAATTCGTGATATAATTTACCCTTAAGAAGGTAATTAGATGCAGCTATTATTTATTCATTTCACTCAAACGCATAACCTTGCCCTCTACTATTAACAGAGTAAATTCACTGTTTCGAACAGTTTACTTCCCTTGATTTCACAACCGAACCGTAGCGTGAAATGATTCATGATTGCGTGAAAACGAGGCATGACAAAGCGTCTATTTCTACAATTCTTTAAAAATATCAATGAAAATTGCAAAGTAATGGGATGACAGTCCAAATAATGTGACTTCATTGAAAAAACCAGTCACACAGCTAGGAGTCATTTCCCACCTCCAGTTACTGTACTTTTGTAACATATTTCTTGGAATTACATTGCGAATGGTGTTTGCGATGGGAGATTGACTAATCCCTAACGCCAAAAGTCCTTAAATTTTGTCATTTTTTTCGTCCAAAGATCATGGTCATTCTAGCTCATCATCATCCTCGATAATTGTTCCTATCTCTTTATTATGTACGTTACGAGAGTTCCTAAGGAGTCCTGTCCATATCTCTTGGGTGACCTACTTTGCAACCTTCTTCTACAGGATGATCATCACCAATGCCAATTAGAGCCCTAAGGTGCAGGATAGAAGTGAGAAGCTACTCGTTCTTGCTGGAGTATACGGACGTCTTAGGCCGTAATACGCTAGTGATTCCTGTTGAACGTTTGGCAGAATCGAAGAATCTAATAGGATCGCCATGTAATCATGATGGATTCAGCATTTTTATTTAGTAGCTGAGTATGCAAGGTTATGGTATTGATTTTGCTGTGTCCGTCTGCAGTTTTTGCAGACAATATCTCTCGAACAAGTAGATCAATTGACTTTAAATTCGGTATGTGTGTATTTAGGATCCTAGGAAGTAAATGATTAACTTTTGGTCATATCGATCAATTCATGAGGTCAGTGGTCACAGATGATGGACTTTTTTTTAGAAACAACCCAGGCTTACGACGGCTCATTTGGAAGGTCTAGACCTCCAAATTACGAAATATAAGCATGTTTACCTATTTTAATCAACGCTCGATGCGACAGAGGAGATAAAGTTTAGTCTAAAACATTTGACTTCCTTCAAAATCTGTAGCCCTTTCAAAATCTATTTTCAGCTACGTTTTAACAGCTTTTATCAGCTTTACTTTTAACGAAAGTGAAACGTCAACTTTTTTCTTGGTAACTTTATACGCACTTATCAAGTTATCAGTAACTTTACATTACGCATATCATGGAGCTTTTCGCTTTCTGGTGGACAGAGAACTGAGGAAAACTTAATAGGACCATGTCATACTACAAAATATTTCTGTTTAATAGCTTAACCTCCTTTGGAATGTATGGATACTAGTTATTAGCATCTCTCTCAGAGTGCAACTATTTTATTTTGATGAAATATCGAGGCCTTGGCCCAACCCGTTTACCGTTCTGCTTCGTGACATCCATCCATATTTACTTTGCACAGAGCAAGTGCAACAAACTGCCTTGTGCACAAACGTACAGTTGCCTCCAACTTATTCTTTTAATCATATTGAAATACACTAAAGTCCCTTTATACTCATTTAATTATGCGTTGCCACCATATCATTAACTTATGATCACATTTACACAAAGAATAAATAAAAATCGTTTGTAAAGACAAAGTCATAAACATTCAATTTATTTAATACCCCTTTTTTTATTCCACAGATGAGGTTTTTTTATAATGTTAATCCTAATATTTATGCGGTATGACGAGTTAGCAAAAAAAAACTGTCTCGCTGCTGGTCCTACGCTTTGGCCAGTTGGTCTAATAACGTCTCGCATACTTAATTCGTTAATGGCCAGTTAAAGACTTGATTGGATATGCTTTAAAGTACAAAGATTTTTTACACTAATTTTACGAATTAGGCGAAAATAATGGGATTGATTGGTGATTGAGTTGATTAATTGAGAAAATTGGGAGCCAATGGAGGTTAATCTAATTCATATGTATTTATATATTAAGTAGCAAAGATGGTGGTGGTTTGGTAAATTAACAAAAGCAAAACTCCACGTGCTTTAGCCAAGCCAAGTCTAAGCCAAGTCTTGAAGATTGATTGGTGCGAGAGGAGGGAACTCTACGAGGAGTTAAGAGTTTAATGTTGTGTGAAAATTAACAAAGAATCAAAGAATATATTAAAGCTAATGCAAAAATCGCTATAAGAAGATAATAAATGTTTTAATTGTTTATTTTCAGGTGCCATCTATTAAGAAGACATTAAGTTCTAAATAGGATGGTCATTTACACTTAATTTAAGTGTTCGAGTGAGCAGTCCTCATTTTGAAATGTTTTTCTTAGATGTTACTCACTAATTACTTCATTTGAGTGCAATAATTACATAATACATAATATTTTGAAATATCTATTCTGTTGTCCGAAAATCGGATAAAAACAGTTTACGCAAGAAAGTCTTTGAGATTAGTTTTGACTTTTGTAGAATGTAAAATATCTTTGTTCTCTGTCGAAAAATTTACGCAATCTATGACACTAAACAAGATTACATCTATCATCCTCACTTGAATAGTTTTAGTTCTGGGTGAGCAAATCTAAGTTGCCAGTTACACATATCAAGCTTCATTTTTGTTTTTCATCTCCTTAACAGCTTGCAAATGATTACGTCATACAGGGTTCAGAAGAAACTGAAAGTGTAAATGTATTTCAATCTGGATTTAGACCAGAAAAAAGTTAAGAGATAGGTCTTTGGTCAAGACTCAAGATCAACCAGGGGCGTAGATACTGTAAAGCAGTTGCCGATATTAGTTACTCATCAACTCATAACTCATCATTTCTTCGCCTTTTTAGAAAAAGGTTTTTGCCAAGACTAGACTTGATGAGTAATCTTTGTGATTGCTCATTATACCTACTGTAATGTACTGATGACTGGATAAGTAACATTTTTATTGGATGCTGAATTTACGATGATGATGTGAATGATGAAACACTGACCATGAAAACATTCCTTGATTCCTTCCTTCCTTCCTCGGAGACTGCAATGCTATAATTTTTCCCAAATTCCCAGCCCGATACAAATCTATAAATCTATTTATATCCTAAACAAGTCTTCTTCCAATTTCTCGAAGCCTCCCTCAACTCAATCCTTCCGTATCCAAGGTACCTTCACCGAATGTAATGTTCTATCCGCATGGGGTTTTCCAAGTCGAAAAGTATATTTCGCAATCTTGGTACCAATCTATTTTTTTGCATTACATATACGGCTCTCTAATTACCCCAAAATCGCTTTAGAATGTTTTTGGAGATTCCAGTTATTATTACGGTTGATTATAATTGAGACTGGCTGACGAATGGAGTAAGTATGAGGAAGCAGTAACGAGACCTGCTACAATGTCTCTAATCTCGTACCAGATAAAAAAGCAGGAAGGAAGATGAAGCGCTTTATGACAAAGTTTTTTGCTTTGACAGTAAAGCATAAATTAACGCCATATTTTTGCTCCACGTGTGAAAACACACAGGATATGGTAGGATTAAGGGTGGGTGGCATTCCCTAAAATAGTCCAGTCTAGGACAAATCAACCATTTCTCATAAAGTTTCTGTATCTTACGTGCTACCTGAAATATTACATGGATGCCACACCAACGACCATAAAAATACCTTTGTGCGTCTTCAACTCTTCAGGAAATGATTAAAATGCAAGGGAATCTGTAATTCTACTAAAAATAGATGTATTTTACATCCAACACCTAAAATTAGCCAAGACAGTGAATTTCAGAAAATTTCGTGGAAAACGATTGGCTCAACTAAGCACTTGTTAAATATGGTTCTATGTTTCCTCCTGGCGTGGCGGAAGCTTATTTACTCTTCCGCCAAGCAAACTTAGCATTTTACAAACGTCTTCATTGACTCTCAGTTTAAGTACATGCTTTCAACCAAGCCATAAATTAAGTAACGACTAACGAGGAGGCAAGACCTCCAAAATCTTAACGTTGTACTATGCTCGAGAATTGGGTGTCTTTTCTACAAATATTTACTCTTTTAGGCTAAATATACATAGCGCATATTTCAGGATTTACCAAGACGTGTCCACATCTCCCCTTTCTAATTACCACCATAAAACGTCAAAAAGGCAAGATTGCTCAAATTTTAATCCGACTCCACCTTAAACACTATAAGCACTAAAGTGAACCATAAAAAAGTACCTAAAAATAATATCCAGGTACATACACAGCATAAAAAACGATTGCGCTGAAATCGAAAATCGCATTTGGCCATTTTTTATTCAAGGATTTCCAACATGGATTTTAATTACATGCCGTTGCAAAACTTTACCATCCTACGTCTGTTGCAAACGTTTCCTACACTGTTAAGGATGAAAAGGGATTAAAAGGCACTTTGGCGGTGGCCTGTCACCTATTCAACTAAAGATCTGCAGGTTTAAGGGCGCTCATCAAATTATACGTACATTTCGTCATTTTAAAATAATCATGACACAAAATCGTCTTTTAATTATGAAAGGGCTTTCAGGAAAAGGATAATTATGGCCAATGGTCATGCACATTACAGGCGAAACTTATGGTTGACTCACTGAATCTGATCCAAGATCTATAATTCGTTTTACATTGAAGACAAAAAAAGGTGACAAGGGAATCATGATAAGGCGATGAGCACAAACCATGTCACACATGTTAGGGAAACTTTAAATGTTAAAATATGAAAAAAAATCTAAAAATTGTATAACGTTTGTTCAAAAATGTGTGTCTATGTCTTATGATCGAGCGAGATTGTCACGTCGTGTTTCTGTGTGAAAAAATGTAAGGCGGATGGACAAGGTTAAGAGAGTGATTACTATAAATAATTGTAACGTAGACAATGTTCATAGAGTCTAATGAGTTCATTCATGACTAAGTCGTGAGAAATTTATAGACTTCATTGTCTCGTTTGGGTCGCTGGCCAAGCGGCTGCACTAGATTTTTATAGGAAGGAAGTGCATCGCACATTGCCTTCTTTTGTTTTGGTCAAGGAGGAAAGGGAAAATGGCAGAGGAAAATCAGTATTACATTTTTTACTTAAATTTCTATGGAGAAGGCGCCTCAAAGATTTTTACTTAAACATGGAAGCACATCTTCATTTACAAGAGATAAAACCGCCTAGATAGGTTGCCCAGATTAAGACATTTCCGTGATCTTAATTACCCATTCTGGGCCAATGTTCATCAGTCAGTTTCAATGTCAATATATTCGAGCCAAGTTGGCTGGTTTGACATTTAGATTACTTCCTTCACACTCGCATCAAAATTTCCTTCGAAAAGTTTTTTTTTTCTCGTCTGGTCTTAATTGAATTGAATGTCAAATCAAAGTTTGAAAGAAGACATTATATCTTTTAATTCTATTGTTTTCTTGACACTTCCTCCAAACCATTCATGGGAAATATTTTTGTGTATGCTCATCTTCCTTGATTTCAAAGATTATGTTATTTACTAACTTTTCCTGAAACATTTATGTAAAACAAATGACTTTGAGTCAACATTTAAAATAATTCAAGAACATTTCCTTTGATTATTTTCGCCTTTGATCCAATCACAGTTACAAAGTGGATGATTGCTTTACATGCGAAACTGGAACAATTCAATAAAGATGTCGTAAGGTCCGTAACACTACGTAGCGGGCACCTTGAAAAATGGAGATTTTTTAAACACATT